>JZKD02S1677473.1:1488925-1539645 GCA_000966675.3 Picea glauca
CTTACAATAGGTCCTAAAACATGATGTTAGCTGTTGAAAGCAGACAGTCATTTTTTAAAATGGAAGACTTTATTTTCGATTATTTCCTAAGACCTACTAAAAAACCAAAAAATTTCTGAACCGAAGAACTTGAAAACGACTTGAAGCTACCACTGAAAACTATGATATCCACCCAAACTCGGCCGAAAGGACGGTTTCATTTTGGGAGTTAACAAAAGGATACGCTTTGCATCTTTTCAATGTAGCTCATGCAGCTCCTGCATGAACCTGGAAACTATGCCAAATTCATATGAGAGGTCTAGTCTTGAGTGTGTAAGATACAACAAGCTCCCCACTAGCTATTTGTATAGTGTTATTTCAACCAGTGGAGTCTCCCTGCCACCCTCAAGTTTGACTCCTGATAGGAAAGGAGTCAGAGCAGACTTGCCATCTGTCATGTGAAATCTCTCAAGGAGATCTCGTGCATACTTGTATTGAGATAGTTTGATGCCTGATGCATCCTGATTGATATCAAGTCCAAGAATGAAGTGTAGTGGACCCATGTTCGTAATCAAAAACCTATCATGAGGAATCCTCTTGACTGCAGCTATTGCTGAAGTTGGGCAACCAGTGATCGACAAATCATCGACATACAAAACTAAAAGTAGAAGTGAATCAGCCATCCTGAGCATGTATACATTTGGGTCTGATTTACAACATACAAATTTCTATGACAACATGTAGGAGTCCATCTTGGCATACCATGCCCTCAGAGCCTTCTTGAGGCCATAAAGTGACTTCTTCAGTCAAAAGACCAAAGATGAGTCCAGCATAAATCCTTGGGGCTACTCCATGTATATCTCCTCAGAGATATCACCATGAAGAAATTCATTCTTCACATCCATCTAATGGACTTCCCATCCCTTGGCTACCACAATGGCAAGGGCCAATCGAATGGAATCCATCTTCACTACTGGAGCAAAGGTCTCATAACAGTCAATACCATGAACCTATTGAAAGACTTTGGCGACAAGCCTGGATTTATATCTACTGATATGCCCATCTGTTGTGCTCTTGGTCCTGTAGACCCGTCTGCATATGACAAGTTTTCTCCTAGAAGGAAGGGGAACCAGATCCCAAGTCTAGTTATCGAGGAGGGAATTGTACTCCTCCTACATGGTGTATTCCCAAAAGGGATTTCCAGTAGCCTCACCATAAGATAGTGAATCTGAAGACTAAACTAAGAAAAGATGCCTAGAAGGCAATGGTTCAGTGGCAGTGAGTGAAATAGGAGGCTCCTGGAAATTAGATCGAGTCCTCCTAGTATCGGTTGGATCACCAATGAGATCCCCTACATCCTGAAGAGTAGTATGTGGCCACTTGGGCCTCTACTCTGGCTCTGCAACTGCATCTGGATGCTCTAACTCTGCATCTAACTTTACTGACTCTGAACCTAAATCATATGATTCCTCTAAATCAGAATTCTCATCTGAAGAAGAGTCATCATGTGCATGTTCATCATCTCGGACAGGTGGAAGAGTGAAGGTGTCTGCATGTGACTGTTGAGGTACATGCTAGACACATTTCTCAAATTGGACACTACGCTTAATGATGAGTCAGTCTGAGGAAATATCAATAAGCCAATATCCCTTCACACCATCAGGGTATCCAACAAAAATGCACTCAGCTCTTTGTGGATCAAGTGCCTTCCTCTTTTCAGAGGGAATCAGGGCCCATGCATGTGAACCAAAAATGAAAAAGTGGGTTGTTTTCGGTTTGAGGTCGCTCCAAGCCTTGTAGGGGGTATTATCCTTGACATATATATGAGGATATCTATTTTGGATGTATTTTGCACAGTTAAGTGCTTCAGCCCATAGTCTCAATGGTAGTGACTTTGCATGCAACATGCAAGATGCCATCTCCTTTAGAGATTTTTTTTTCTACTCAACAACTCTGCTTTGCTGCAGAGTGTAGGGAACTGTATGTTGCAATTGAATCCCTACCTCATGGAAAAGATTATGAATCTCATGATTCACATACTCTCCCCCATTATTAGTTCGGAGGACTTTGATCTTCTTTTCGGACTGTGTCTCAACCAAAGCTTTGAAATCTTTGAGGTGTTGAAAGACGTCAGATTTTTTCTTGAGAAAGTAGATCGAAGTAAAACATGAGAAATCATCAACAAAAATGAGAACAAACCTCGCTTTACTGATCGATGGATGTGGAAAAGGACCCATGATGTCACTGTGGATCAGATCTAAAGGTGTGGAAGCTTACTGAGACTTTCCTTTGTCAAATTTCTCTTGAGGGTGTTTTTTGAGAACACATCCCTCACATAATCCCTTGGAGAAATGGATGTCTGGTAGACCATCAAATAATATGTGCTTGCTAAGATATTGCATGTATCTAAAATTCAAATTTCCAAACCTTTCGTGCCATATCCTACTACTTTCATCAGCATGAGTAAGCAGTAAAGCATAATCAGGTTCAATGAATTCAGAATATGTATACAATCTAGACTGATGATTTACCTCACCTGTAGCAACCTTGGAGTTGGTTTGCATGTCGTAGATGTCCATGGAAATTGGCGTAAATATGAATTTCTTTCCGATGCTGGAATTCGTCATTTGATACAGAGAGAGAAGGTTGACAGAAAGCATGGGAACATGCAACACATTCTTGAAGCTTTCATTGGTGAGTTCAATCCTTCCTTTGCCAGTGACTTTGATAGAACAGTTTTCCCCCATCAGAATAGGAGGACCTTTGCATGCATCCAAAGAAGAATGGGCTGCTTTTGAGGTAGCCATGTGATATGATGCTCCGGAACCTACAATCCAAGCATCGAGAGAGGAGTTGATTGCAATCAAGGCATGGCTAGAATTTCCTTTCTTGGAATTCGAATCTTCTGTCTTCTTCTTATTTGCACCCTCGGGGATGCAATCTCCAAGGTTTCTTTTTTGAAGTATCTAAGACATCAGATCTATTTTTTTTTTGCATGCATGTGGATTCCGAATGGAATCCTTTGTGACAGTACGTGCATTTCTCTCCTTTTCTTCCCTTTTCTCCTTTGGATCTGGAGGCATTGGTGAAGGGTTTTGTGTACCCTTCCTTCTTCGTATGTGAATGAGATTTCCGCTTATATTTATCTTTAAATTTCTGATATTTGTGACTGCCATCATGCATAGTTAGTGCATGTGCCCTTGGACCTTTGATTTCACCCATGTTGATGAGCTTCGTTTTCTCTTATGTCAAGGATTCGATAAAGTCCTCAAGAGAAGGCATCTTCCAAGTGGATCCAGAGGAAAATCTAACAATATGGAATGTGGGTATGAATACAGATAATTTAGGTCGAAGCATAGAGAGAATGGTGATAACCATTTGTTTCTCCTCCTTTGATTTATCAACCCCACAAGGTTTGAGTTGCGACAGTAAATCCTTCAATTTTGTAAATAAATCTTGGATATTCTCGAAGCTTTTTGGATCTAATGTGAGCAGCTCCACCTCCAACATGTGTCCCCTCATCTCATCCTGTTTTCCAAAGATCCCTTCCAATATGGTCCAAGATTCATTGGGAGTCTTACAGGAAGATATATGAAAAAGGAGATCGAGAGAAATAAGACTGCAAATTGTTTTGAGTGCCTCATCCATGCGATTTAAGTACTTGGATTTTTCTATGGCTGATTTCTATTCTATATCTGTATTCATGGTTAACCTACACAACCCTTTGGATTGGAGATGTATGGCTATTTTCTCCTTCCATTGAAAATAGTTGTAAGGTGTAAGAATGAATTCATTTTGGAATTCCATCTTTTCGCTATCTTCGATCTTTTGTACCTGCAAAAAAATTTGGTGTAGCTTTTGTTTAGCAGTCCATCAACTTTGATACCATGTAAATGTGTTGAACTTCATAGAATAGATCTAGATAAACAATGATACACACATTTGCAGAGAGAATTGGAAAAAGAAGAAGAAGGAGAGAAAGAATGGAAATAATTCTCATTAACCGTTATGAATAATGAATAATTTACACATGATATACTATGTGTAACTCAATGAGTTCGAATTGAGGTGAACCAAGTCACCATAGTGGTGTTCTAGAGTGATCTGGACACACACAAATAGTTACGGGAGTGAACTGCCACCTATTCTAGTCTCTCAGGCAGTTACGGGAGTGAATTGCCACCTAGTTGAGTTAACTAGTCAACTAGTCTTCAGTTAACTGACTGAACAGAAAGTAGTGAGGAGTTAACTCAAGGAATCAAGCCTAATGTGCCACTTTTGTGATGATACCAAGGCAAGGTCGAATTAGCATGGTGATGATCCCAATGAAACATCTAAACTCAACTCAACTAGTCAAACTGAAGTGTGAACTGAAAGAGAATATTCTCCAGGTGGAATATTCTCTCCTAAAATATAGGAGGCTGGATAATGACTAATTATGACTAATAAACAAATAAAAACCTTAAGAAAAATAAATCCTAGGTGTGTGTGAAGTAACTCCAACACTAAGATCATGGTCCCACTCTTAAGTCAGTACATCTTAGATATAGTATGAATTGGATGATATGGTATTAAGGTAAATTTAAGGTTATCCTCAAATGGAAAATAGATGGATTTTATTTAACCTTTAGTTCAACCATGCATGATCTTAATGATTAACACAAGTATATCGTTCATACAGACAAATATAGATTAGGCACATCAAAATCAAAACCCATTGCCAGCAAGTCTGTTCAGTACTTCGATGGGGTAATTTTGACATCTAAGAAATATTTTTCCCTAGGAAGAATGCCCCATTGTCGACGAGCCTGTTTAGTACCTTGATGGGTTTTCCTAGTCATACCACAGGCTGGTACCCTCTGTCAGCAGACCTGTTTAGAATCTCGATGGGTTAGACTCTTACACTCATTTTCCATTAGAGGATCTTGTCTCGAAATTCACCCTTAAGATAAAATTTCATAGGTTTATTTTCCATGGGTGAATGGAAGAGCAACGCTAAAACCCTTTTCACATGATGGGATGTTATTATGTTGCAAGATATTCTACAGATTGCCCATAAAATATTGTTCGCATGAAAAATAGACTTATGTATTTAGATCAGTAAAAATACATATCATGGTTAAATTTACTTAATGTGTGGTGGATTAGGCCATTATAGAATAAACTAAAGTACCTTTAGTACCTAAGGTCATCTTCTTCACATAGAATTATAGTAGTTTTTCCATGGGTAGGAACATCATGCAGTCTCCTACTACTATTTAATAAAGATACTCTACTAAACAAATATGAGATAAGATCAAATTGTACTAGATGCATATGGGTCTCATAATATGGAATTTTAACTTTATTTCATCCCATAGTATAATCAAAAATAGGGCTATGAGTTACTTCTATAATAAATTATCTGAAATTTTGTTATAAAGAAGGAAAAATAAATATCTAAAAGAACTAAAAATGATTGGTTATGTCAAAAGGTATTGGGTTTGATAATTCAAATCATTTCTTTTTAGTTTGTCATTATTAATAATTTCCTAAACTATAGATTTATTTAAGGAAAACAGTTCATAAAAAAAAGGACAAAAAAACTAATAAAGGTTGGAAAATGTTCTTAAAAGAAAAACAAATTTTAAGGAAGTACTAGAAAAAGAGTTTCATTTGTTCCAAAACTATTTTAGGTAATAAAGGATTAGAATAAAGGATAGTTTTAATGAAACAGCATAACCAAAATAAACTCAATCACTTCCGTGAATAAGTCATGAATATGTTCCCCAAATCCAACCGAAAAGAGGATACCTGCAAAACTCCAACAAATCATCATAGCCTCATTTATTTATAAAACTTTGAAAAATATCTATCAGCTGAAAACATATTAAAAACGATGTCACACCAAACTGTATGCAACATTTACTCACCTATTCTCTATCCTACCTTACATAAAAAAGGAACCCTTTTCAAGTATACACGTATTTCCAATGAAACCATGTGCATAACATGATTATAGATATACTCACATTCAGGTTTGAACAATATACTTTAATAAATACCAGAACATGAGGAACCAATTGTTTTGAATGATATGATGTGAAGAGTTGTTGAAGAAAAGAGTGGTGTTGTTTCAATCTGATGGTAGTCTGGAACCAATGTTCAATATAATCATGATATCCTTTGTTCACTTCTTCATTTTGACCACTCTTTATGTCCTCCTATGCAATTCCATATAGATATTCCTCATCAACTTCTTGAATGCATAAAGGATATGACAATGGGCATGGTGGGAAATATTTGGTCTTGGGTTCTACTTTTTGTTCTCCATCGAATGCAATCCATGCTTGTCCAATATCCTTTGTAAATTGGTGAGGATGATCAAGGGGAGATTCTAGATGTGGCTCATGGAACTTTTGGTTCTCTATCACTTCCTGGAGTTCAGGTATGTTCTTAACTGTTGTCAATATTTTCTCTTCCTGAGATGCAGAGATCCCAACTACTGCTAGGATTTGAGAAAGCTTTTGGAGTAACATTTTCTCCTTTTCTTAACAAACTCTTGAGCATCCTTGAATACTGATTTTTTGGTTTCTAATGCCTGTATTGCACATGGATTAGTGTATAGGGGTTCTTACATCACCCAAAAGGAATAATTAGAAGAAAAAAAATGAAATTTAGAATGAATGAAATTAACCTAATTGTAGAATTGAAAAACACACCATACTTGCATGAAAATAAACTCACTTGCAGAAAAGAAATCAAACTTGAATAAAAGAAACACTCTTGCAAAAAAGGAAATCACACTTCAAGGAAAATAAACACCTCAACAAGAAAGTAAAGACATTTACAAGAAAGTAACATTCAAGGTTTTGTGGAAACTCACAATGGTGGTGGCACAGGTTCTTACCTCTCGTCTTACTTTTTATCCTCCCCCAAGCTATGTAATTTAAAAGAAACCTACCTATGCTCTAATCCCTTTAGCACCGCTTCGGCAACGACACCAAAAATGTTGGGCTAAAATATATGCACTATTAATTCCCAACATTAAATTTTCAACCAAGGAGTCATAGACTTTGAGGTGCAAGCATAGGAAATGTAGATTGGAGCCTAGTCTAGCCTATTCTAAAGCCGACAAACACACTTCAAAATGGAATGAACGAAAGAAAGACAAGAAGAAATAAAATTCACACTACAAGATGTATCTTAACATTGGATCGCAAGATCACGTCTCCCGATTTAGATCCCGATCTCCAATGGCTTATTCCTATAGTGGTTCCCTAAACTATGGGAAAACTAAATTAAAGAAACTAGATTAAAGGAAAAGTAAGGAAACCTAAAAGTAAATGTGTAATTTAACCAAACTGACATTCAAATCAGTCATTTGGATGAGGTTACTCAAACCCTCATGTATGTGTGCTACTGACCTAAAAAGAAATTTACTAGTTTTAAGAGCAAATCCACCAAACTCCTAATCAACCATTATATAGACAAAATTATGTAACATAAAGACTTCAAAGAAACAATTTTTAGATATTTTTCCTCAAGAAAAGATACGCCTGGGAATGAAATCGAAGTCAAAGTGGAGGTACAAAATTAGTTTCGTTTATGTGTGAAAATGAATGTGCAGGTACAAGATTAATTTTATTTTATTTACAAGATTAATGAATGTATTGGTATGAAATAATTTTGGTTCTTTGTACAAGAATTGGATGAATTTTCATGGATAATCCAATTAACACTGCATTCACACTTATATAATAATAACACTTAACAAAATTTAAAAAAACTTTGATGAATACAACAACACATCATTACAACATAACAAATGATATAACATAATATAAAACAAACTAAACAATATTATAACAAACATGTAAAAAATGTTAACTAAACATTACAATAAATATATAACAAACAACATATAACAAATAAACTTTTAGAAAAACGATTAGCAAAACAGTATAAATGTATAACAACACATTGTGGCTATTAACAAAATATAATAAATATAGAAGAAATAAACAATTAAAAAAATCTATAACAGAACAATGTATAATAAACCAACATTACACATATACTAGCAATCAAATAACAATGCACGTCGAAAGAGTTTAAATAACAATTAACAAATGATAAGAAAACTTATATAACAACAAACAAATGATAATGCACATGATGTAATGCATATAAAAACTATTAAATAAACAATATGGAAAACAACATATATCAACGACACAGTATATGAAATAAAACAAAACCTCAAAACCTACGTACGTATATGACACGAATGAATATTTACAAATTTGTTTGCATCGTTACTGGAATAGGAATCGGTGAAATGAAAGTGTTGGGTATTGGGGTGAGATAAGAAGAGGATAAAGGTGTAGAATAGTGGATGTAATTAGATGGCTTGGAGAGACAGACATGAGAGAGACTGGAGTGTTGATTGCATAGAAATATACAACAAGTGTGTTGAAAGATAGAGGGAAATCTACAAGGCAAAGAAGAGGAAAAAACATGTGGGTGTTTTATCTTGAGGAGTACTCTTCGGGATTCATAATGAAATTAGAAAATTGAAACTACACAAAGCTATAATCAAACAACAAGATTGAAACAAACAATAAAACATTGCACTCAAAATATAAATTGGATGGAAATTAATCACACTTGCAATCTAACTAACAAATGAGAGAGGCATAACATTACCCAGGATTGAGGGGGCCTTCCCAACCTGAATAATGCTACCAAAAATGATCAGAATAAGTTGAAGTGATGCACTCAATCAATGAACTTTCATTAATGAAAATAAGCTTCATTTACAAAAGAGCAGCTCAAGTCTTACTGCCTCAATAAGTCTCTTCATTATCTACCATTTCCCACACATTACAAATGA
This sequence comes from Picea glauca, assembly GCA_000966675.3. NCBI lineage: Eukaryota > Viridiplantae > Streptophyta > Pinopsida > Pinales > Pinaceae > Picea > Picea glauca. The sequence continues at coordinate 1,497,780 of JZKD02S1677473.1, forward strand.
AAGCTCCCCCCCCCCGCCTTTACATAATTGGCATAGTTATATGAAAAATCCTTGATATAGAAGATGGAAATAACTCCTCCATTCTCATGAAACAACAGTTACATAAGTGAATATATAAAACCATCCATATGGCTTTTAGAAAATATTAAAACCATAATACCATGAAACTTGATCCCTTGAACATACTGGAATACTTTGACTACTTATTTAATTAGGGTTCCATGCTTATTAGAAAGATCTAGATGCCATATTTTGTTTCTTCCAAACCTGGGCACATCCTGATATTTGTGCATATGTCAATCAAAGAACAATTCATAACTCCTCAATCGTTCCTTTGTTCCCAAATTTTCCATGCTGGGAACAAAACCCATGTTCCAGATTCTTCCAATTTGTATTCACGTGCACGAAAATCAAGGGTGAAGTTTACTGTCTAGAACTTTTATCAATTTGGATGAATTATTACCCCTAAGATAGAGGTTCACATATGTGACCTGTGTGGATTTTGAGACACCTGTCTCCATGCTGATGTCACCACAGAGAAAACTCACATTCCCAATTTTTCTTAGAAATGCGTGAATCTTCCAAATAATGACAAGTATTGGAATGAAAGTGTTGACAAAGAATGTTGAACTGTAGTAATGGTACAAGAATGTTGATCGTGCTAGTACAAGAATCACACTTCTCAAACCATCATCAGTAAACCATGATATAATCATCTTTTATTAACCAAAAACATAGAAAAGACAATGTATTAACCACATTAGATATAATGACGAATGATGGTGTTTAATTAGGGTGTATGGTGTGTATTAATAACAAAATGAGGGAATTTTTTTAATAATGAATGTTTTTGTATAGCGGAAAATGTGGAAAAAGTGGAGCTCAACAGTCCCCCAAAATATGATAAGGATTACACACTCTACCTATCATCCTCTGATGTTTCGATGGTCATAGTACTCATTCAAGTTGATGATGACCAATGTGAACATGTTACGTACTACATTAGCAAGAACCTCTATGCGCCACCTATCAAATACAATCATAAGGAGAAGCTATCCCTTGCAGTCGTTCTCATAGTTCAATTGCTGCGCAATTATACCTTGCTTCATATTCCCAAAGTAGTCAAATATTCCAACCCCATGCATTACCTTATGAGTCGTCACCAAATCAATGGAAAATTTGCTCACTGGATCATCATCCTCCAAGAATACAACCTAGATTTTACCACCCCAAAATGAAATAAATCCATTGTCCTCACTGAACTCCTCTTAGACCTGCTGTTATAGCAAGATTTTCCTCAGCCCATGCAAATTTATCAGAAGGGCTTTTCCATTTCCTTATGTAGACTTGAAGCCTTGTCACAAGTCCCAGAGCTAAAAATTGTATTTTTCCACATATATGTTCCCTAACATCTATACAACATGCATATACGTAGGTTGCACCATTACATCCCACGTACATCGGATTTTCTTCCCAAAATTAAAAAATGGTTTTGGGTTTCCATGTCATGTCATGAGATCCATGATCCTTGACCTTCCATATATTGGAAACATTCTGACTTGTCCCTTCAGTTCCATTTGAAGGCTATAAATGGGCCATATCCAAGCCGTGGAAATGGGGAGAATAATTCAACTTTGGGAGGACAATTACTCTGGAGAAATTATTCACTTCATATTGAGTTTGCATCCCTTTGTCCTTTTAAGTATTAACACATTGTTCAGCCCCCAAACTCTTCCCTATTTGATGGACAACCTCATTGTCTCTCTTATATGAGCTTTCCTTTGGTGGAGGATTGAAGTGGTGGAGGCCTAGCTGAAAGGGACCTAGGTTCTTGGTTTTGATACATGCCAAAAAAAAGGTTTGTCATTCATATACTTATGGTGTTCATATTTTAATAGAAATACTCTTTTGTCGTCCAATTAATATCTTTCAAATATTTGAATTGTTATTCCATGGGCATTTTTGTTATGAATATTGATGGACTATGCTATTATATGTGCTAACTTTATATATTATCACCATATGCTTGTGTATCTTGGTTTTTCAGGACAAGTTTCAAGTATTTTTCATTTAGCCAAGTGCTCAACAGTGGACTTCATCGAGGGTCTGGACGAGGTAGGATATTTATATTTTCTTGTTAGCATGTTTGTTTATATAGCATACTTGAGATTAGAGTTTATTTCTGTAGTCATTTCCATTTTATTTGGTTTACACCATGCCATAGAGTGATTTTCCTCGTAGCTGATTTGGCGACCATATTTGGGAGGGAATCTTTATTTTCGGGGTTTGGAGTGTTTTTCTCCTCTGATTTCTCTTGGTTATATTGATTTTCTTGTCATCTGATTGCTTAACAACCTCTTTCATTTTGAGTCTTATTTTCTTGGCCTTATCCTTAACCTGGCAGTGTTTTAATACATATACGCAGCTTTTATCTTGATAGATGCATACATACTTGAGTTGTCATTATATAGGGAGCTTACATACGCGGTTTTCTCCTGAACAGTCACATACATCATCCTTTTTTGCTTGATTGTTGATTTTGATGTTTGTTGGGTAAGTTTTGATGGTTTTTGAGTCTTCTTAGGTCTCTATCATAATTGTTAAGTTCCTTTAGAGTGATAGGAAACCTTTCTTTGGTTGAATTTTCAGGTGATTTTTCTTTCTCATCATCCTTTTCATTGGTTGTCCTTGCATCTTGGGATGGGTGTTTGCTTCTTGATATTCTACTTGGTTTGTCTCTGTTTGCGTACAGTAGGGTCCTTATATCAATATTTTGTTTAGTACTTTCATTTTCATTCTTTTGTATTGAAAATACAAAAGAATATACATTTTGCATTGTTGGCATTTGATCTTTTGGGTTCTTATCATTGATATTATAGTACATGTATGGAAAGATTGCATTTTTTTTGAAATCGCAGAGTTGAATTGGAAATTTCATTTTGAAAAAGATTATCAGTTGTTGAGAATTGAAGTTAGCACTTTGCATTATATTCATATTCATTTATTTTACTTATTAAGTCATAACATCATCAATTTCACAACCCCATCTTTTGAGTAAACAAATCCACTAAAAGTAACACTGATAAATTTAAAATTGATTAGAAACAATTTTATTTTTCAGGGTGCACAAACTAGCTTAAGATTTAGAGCCTTGGAATAGGATTTTGTGAGTAAACTTCTCCAAGGCTATTATACTCAACATATGTGTCTGACTAAGGGAGTGGTGAAATCCATTGTATAATTGGTGACGTGAAGAGTCTCCACTCACACCAGAGTTAATCACTAGTTCACATGAAGTCGATTGAGAAGATATCCCTCCAATACCTTCGCGTTAGAGATATTTCTGGGGATCTATTCATATATGGGGGTCTTTCTATTACCTTTACCAATGCGAGAGCCAATGCTTTCAAAATTTTGGGCTTTGTTACCTTTCCCATATGATGGACCTAACTTACGATTGTTTGCCTACGCATTGGTTATAGCATGGTGGATTTAGTTGCTTGACATAGGTACCCACATAGGTTACTTGCAGGGGTTATTCTATAGGTACCCTGAGCTAGATAAGGGTCGGAAAACACACAACCTTTATGGAGTATTAGATCTTCGGGGGAATTCTGACCAACTGCGTTGTTGAGCCCATGAGGGCCCTTATAACTGATTTTGATACCTCTGATATTTTGAAGGGAGTTTCAGGCCCCTCATGGGCGAGGCATACCTACTCTAGTAAGGGAGGCCCCTTTTCATCCACTATGTCATGTTTGTGTGCATTGGTCTTTTTTCTTTACTTTTGTGTGCTCTTTTATTATTATTTGTCCTTAGGATTTTGTATTGTGTTGTGAGTTTTCATTTCTATGGTTAGTGGATCCTCGGTGACTCCCTCAGTTAGTGTTACCCAACCCATCGTATTTTCTCATTCCATCCAAATGAATCCTTTTGTATTTCTGAGTGGTACAATGAATACTGATACTCAGCGAATACCTTGGGACTCTAATCATTTTTATCATGGTATTCAAAAAATGTCTTCACACTTGCCATCCTTTGTCTTGTCATCTTATGTGAATTCAAGTTTTTGGTCTGGGGTATGTTGCCTCCTTATTCTCCCTTTTCATTTGGTAGGAGTCATATCCCTCAACCAACTCTTATGATAGGAGGTTGGAATCTTCCTTCCTATGGATCCAATCCTAGCTTCACTTTTCCAGGAGAAAGTGCTCACATGGGCGGTCATTCTACTTATAACATCATGTCCATCTATCCTTCTTACGCTATGTTGGCTCCCATGAACACGTTTCACAGGGCGTAACTTTGTTTATCCTATGGTGTTTTGTCTGGGGGGAGTTAGTTTTCTAGTATGGGAAACTGCCTTCATGAAGTTCCTTCATCTGGGGGAAACATATATCCTCACCTGAGTAACCCTTTTCATGTCTCTTTCTCTTCCCAAGAGGCTTCCTCAGTGAAAATTCCCTTACAACCTTTGATGAATCAGTTTGGGGGAGGATACTTTCCTATCGGACAGAGCCATGGTGTTTACCAGAACCCTTCCTATCCTGCAATTTCTCAAAACCATTCTTTCCTAGAACCTTGGCATCAAATGTCACAACCAAATTCCACCGCCATCCATGTTGGAAACACAAGTCTAGTCACTGTGAGTCATACTAGAATTATATCATCGACCTCTGCTAGTCATGTTGGAGATAGGTCAACAACCTCTGCAATTCATGTTGAAGACCAACAACCAGCTACTACAAGTCATGTTGGGGGCACAACTCTAGTCACTTCTAGTCACACTACACATACATCACCAACCTATGATATTAATGTTGGGGATTCATCACCAACTTATGCTAGTCATGTTGGGGGTTCATCGTCGACCTATGCTAGTCATGTTGAAGGTTTGTCACCAGCCTCTGCAAGTCATGTTGGAGATTTTCTACTAGCCTCTGCAAGTCATGTTGGGAGAATGTCACGAGCCACTACAAGTCATGTTGTGGGAATTCATACAATTAGGAAGCATAGACATGTAAGACGTAATCCCAAGTTCCTTTGTAGGGTTTGAAAAGGAGATCACCTTAATTATTTGTGCCCTACTACTAATGTGGTACAAGAAGTGTGGTCCTTGCCTCTGGGCCCTTCAGGTTATGGGTTGTCTTTGGTTTCCAAACCTTCTTTGGTTGATACAATGGTTGTGTTGATGAAATATTCATCCAACACCACTCCTATTTTGGGAAGTGATGTGTCTCTAGATGATGTTGTCTCACATCTTGTTCAACCAATGGTTGCATCTATGCAATCTTCGACCGACACCACTTATGATTTTGGGGGTGATGCATCTCTTAACCTTGTTTTCTTGAATCCTATTCAATCAACAATTGAATAAGTGGTTGTTTCAATGCAATCTTTGGTCAATCCCACTCTTCTCTTCCAGAGTGACAAATCTAAGGAAGTGACATTGTCGACACAATATTCAGTCAATCTCACTCTTCTATTGGAGGGTGATGCATCTTTCGACCATGTCCTTAGCATTTCTAGTGCTATACCTTATGAACAAGGGAGCATTCCACTCTATTTGAGTATGTTCCCTCCAAGTACTAGGGTGGTTTCCTTTGATTGGAATGATCTTTTAGATCCTCTACTTCCTTCTTCTACACCCTTCTAGATAAGGGGCATTCTTTGAAATATTGTAGATAAGGTAACCTCTGCAAGTATTTTACCCTCCTTGACTTCGAAGGATTTGGGTTTTCCCAAGATTGTGTTAGTTATCTGTGACTTGTTGAATTTTGACAGAAGTCCTACATGGGACCCTTGGCCTCCCCCATTATATGTTTCTTAGAACAACATCTTCCAAGTGTTTTTTAAGCTCTTTTCTGACTCTCTCAAAAAGAGAAAAGATTGTCGAGTGAAATTGTCTCTTTCACACTCATTAATTGGATTTGAAAGGACGTCTATTTGGTGTAATTTTAACCCTTTTTTCGACCAAGTAGACTAATTTCAAAAAATGAATAGTCTAGTCACTAGTGGCTAGAAGAGTTCTCCTAGGTATTGTTTTATAACTTTTCAGGCCTAGGGGACTAAATTTACGAAAAAGGAAATTCTTTGGAGTTAAGCTGCAATTGCATCTCATTCTATTTCTTACAGTATTGAGCATATTTTTGGTTCTCACTTTTGCATTATAATCCTATCACCTCAGTAGTTTTCATCATCATCCAAGTAGAGCCTTGTTTATATCCTTTGCATATTGACACCCTATACCTCAAGAGGATACATTCTCTCGAGTATCCATATCCTGCATGCACTTCCTTGGATTGAGCATAGGTATGTTTCATTGTTTGAACTAGTTTCTTACTTGTGACATGTGTTTCCTCCTATGTATAATAGCATTGATTTGACTAGTAAAAAAAAAAAAAAAACAAGAGGGAAAAGAATATTATCTCATGTTGGCGGCAATCGTGTCACCTTTGAATAGAGCAAAAACTTTTGAGTCCAATTGTCATCAAAATTTTGGGTTTAGTATGACCTTAGAAAGCTGAGCTCTTTACTTAGAGTTTAGTTACATGAATGGTTACTCTTCCAGTCCATGTGGAGAGTTTTATTGATGCCTCCTGCATCACAAAGTTTCATCTTTAAGTCTATGCTACAATATTCATCCATATGTCTCATGCTCTTGTTCAAAGGATGTCTATCAGCCTATGTCGTCCATTTATCAGAACTGTTGACTTTGCATGTCGGCCATACCCTTAGCGTGTCTCAAATTTACATGAAGTTGTAGTCCTATCATGCACCCTGGTCCTACCTTCCTTATGGGTAGGTAATCCTGAACCCAACAGTCGACATATCCTCATTGTTCATTGACTGGGGGGTTTCCCTTGTGTTCGACGACAAGAAATATATTGACACATTGGGATTCATGTAGTGTCTTGGATGCCATTATCCTTATTGGTGGTTTCCTTGTCTTTGTCAACAGTTTTCCTTATTGGATGCTATTCAGAGGGTCTTTTTCATGCACTGCTTGCATTTGGTGCATGTGAAATACGCACGGGGTTGTTATTTAGTGAACATGGTCTTCATCCGAGTTCCTCCAAATCATCAAGATATTTCTTTGTACCTCATGATGACTGATGATAAATACCTTAATGCTCTGCTTTCAGTGGTTCTTATTCCATCGAATTCAACCCATCTATTCTGGAAATGAGGCCTAGAGTCCTATGAGTACCTAGAGGCTTGTACTCATCAGTGGAAGGTTCTCTCGCCATCGACAATTGGGAATACATCAATGTCTCCTGATCAATGGATTCTTCAAGTGTTTGACCTCAACACCTTTATTCACACTTGTAAGAATGTACTCGATGCCTTGATACCTAATTTAATTATCGATAGGTTGTCTCATGTTTGTTAACGGTATACCTTAATGACTGGTAATCAAACAAAGTCTCATTTTGTTTGACCTCAAATACTTTATTCACATGATGTAGACTTACAACTTTGGAAGATTGTGTAGAAGACTTGAAGACATCAGTTCATAGTCGCATATTTCCTAAGTTGTTTCTATCATTCATTGGAATAGTACCTATATGACTTCAATAATCATGGGATATCATATTATACTCCATTGTATACAAATATCTTCAGACTGATTTTGAGACTAGTTTTCACTAGGCCTTGTTTGTGACTATGAAATCCTATGGCATGTGTCCACTTTTGAATTCCCTATTCATGGCCATGAACAGTTGTTTGGTATATTTCCACATGTATCTGAAGTGTAATTCATATTGGCAGCCATGTGTACAAACTCATTATTGTATGTAATATTCTTATGAGCAACTAGTTCATCCGGTTGGGTCTCCATTACTCCACTTCTGAGAATTATAATGTATTTAGGCCATCACAGATACTACTCTGACCTCACACATTAGGGGTCATTTGTTATAGCAATATTTTCCTCACCCCATGCAACTTGCTTAGAAGGCCTTTTCCATTTATCTATGCAGACTTGAAGTCTCTTGTTGCAAGTCCCAATGATAAAAAATTTATTTTTCCAGATATACGTGCCCTAACAACTGTACAACATGTGTGTACATAGGTTTCACCATTACATCCTACATACATTAGGTTTTGTGCCCAAAATTAAAAAATGGTGTTGGGTTTCCATGTCACATCATGAAATCCATCAACCCTCACACATTAGGGGTCATTTGATATAGCAAGATTTTTCTCACCCTATGCAACTTGCTTAGAAGGCCTTTTCCATTTATCTATGCAGACTTGAAGTCTCTTGTTGCAAGTCCCAGCGATAAAAAAATTATTTTTCCACATATACGTGCCCTAACAACTGTACAACATGTGTATACATAGGTTGCACCATTACATCCTGCATACATTAGGTTTTGTGCCCAAAATTAAAAAATGGTGTTGGGTTTCCATGTCACATCATGAGATCCACCAACCCTCACCAATCTGCAACGTGTTTTATTATTTTATGTGTGTTTACTTATGCAGTGAATTACCATGCAACAAATAAAAGAATACAAGTCAAGACTTAATACTTGATTTACCCACACCTGGAACTCTAAAAACCTATACACTTTGAATTATTTATTATTTGTGGGAGTCTTTATTTTATTATTTGCACGAAAAATAAAAGAATACAAGTCAAGACTTAACACTTGATTTACCCACACCTAGAACTCTACAAACCTATACACTTTGAATTATTTTATTATTTATTATTTGTGCGAGTCTTTATTTTATTATTTGCAGATTTTCTTATGTGTGGGATTATTATTTTTTATTTGATATTTTATTTTATTTTATTTTATTTACTATGACTTATTATTATTTTATTATTTTTTATTTGAGATTTGAGATTTTATTTTATTTTTATTTTTTTCTATGGTTTATCAAAAAAAATTCTATGTGGGTCCTAGGTTCTATACCACCTTTAGTTTCACAAATCTGTTAAGGAAGGGAAAAACAATTTATACGATGGAATCTCAACTTACCCAATGCACGAAGGATATTTCTTTTACAGGTGAAGATCGATGGTCGAAATCTCCCCATGGGTAAATCAAGGGTTGATAAGCATTGACTTTAGACAACCATATATTGAGCTATAGGAGTCCCAATTAGGCCCATGATAGCTCATAAAAAATCTCTTGATGTAACGTCCCCTTCGTTATGACAACGAATAGCGATGTATAAAAGCTAAATATTTTATTTTTGCATTAGTATATTAAATTCATTACAACATAATAAAAAACATTGCAAGTTATACATCATCATAACTAAAAAGAAAAATAAGTAGTGTATTAAAATAATTAACATTGACACATAATCAACACATAAACAATGACTCAATCAACGGATCATCATAATTAATAATGACACAAGCAACACATCATGATCGACTGAAGCAACTACGATAAATAATCAACCATGTCACTGAGCATTAAAAGAACTACCCGCCCAACCTACCCTGCAAGGTTAGGACCTCCAAAACACATAAGAAACGCTCAAGTTCAAGATTCATTTGATTGATTTTGACCATTTAAGGTCTCAAGACTAGCGACTGTGTTGAGGAACAGGGAGATGTCTAAGTCTCGCTAATCCAATCAAGATGAAAACAACTAGATGAATCAATCAATCTTAAACATCAATTATTCAAGGTGCAAGAGTATTCTGAGCACTTAATTAAACATACATCAACATTTTTCAATGCGCACAATTAATCTAGTCACTTAGGAAGTCCTACATCATCATTATTCCATAGTGAAAAACAACCTAATTACTTAATCATTAGCATAATCCATTATGCAAGGGAAATCAATCGCTCAATCATTTATTCATTAACATTTTTAGTGGTGCAACAATAAATTGATTACTAAAACAATACTAAATCAACCTTGTATAAATGCACAAGAGTAAACTAATTTCTAGACAATCATAGGTCAACATAATTAAAGGCCTAAGAGTAATCATTACTTTTATTCATTGCGCAAGAAATCCAGTCACATTAAGTTCAAGGCGCAGGAGAAATCAATAGTTTTATTCCATGACGCAAAATAAATCTTATCAAGTACCCAATCATACATCGTATTATTAATGGTCAAACCCTATTAACTTGGTAAATTTATTCTTTAAAAAAACGGAGTGTAATCTATAATGATTGAGAAATCGCTAAACAATTTCTCATGTACTACACAAGAACATGGTGATAACCATATATACAATAATTCAACACAACCATTGAATCATCAAGTAACAAGAATAATGCTTGCGCACCCTAAAGCTAATATATCAAGAAGTTCTAAACTTGTCCTCTACCGATAAATTTTATAATATGCAAGGAGTAAAAGTAATAGCCTCTAAAATATTGCAACGCTAAACCATAATGAATGTATAAACCCAAGAATATAAGCATGATACAAATTATATACACTGGTTGTAGAAATATGATACATATCAGTAACCCCCCCCTAAAAAAATATAGAAGTCATTGGAATGCACTAATTACCATCACATACTACTTGGATCTCACCTTTACTTCATAGAATGGAAATCCCAAATGTAAATACACATGCATTTTAAATGTAGTCAACTTGATCACTCAAGCATTGCATACTTAGGTTCATAACTGACCCAATAGTGCTTGTATTATTAGCGAAATATATTGAATAATAAGTAAAGGGGATTGATGGTAATGTGCTAAAATTTGGCTCCATTACTTGGCCTTGAATATTTTCTTTATCTTAGGGAATTGGAGTGCATAAATCCAGGTAAGGCCACAAGGCAATTTCATACAATGCAGAGCAAGTGAAAAATCAATAGGAGAAATTCACATTTGCTGGGTGAATTTTCGCAAGGGAAAAATGCATAGTTCAAGGGAAAAATCGCGAGGAGACATTCACATTTGTTTGGCGAATTTGCACAAGGGAAAAATATAGAGTTTAGAGGGAAATCACATTAGATTCATAAGTGCAGGGAAAAATTTGCAGAAAGAAAAAAAAAATCCAGAGGGTTGCACAATAGAAGAATTGCATGGCTGTATTCCAAATCGTGGGGTAAGTGTTACCACAAAAAAAACATAGAGATGTACATAGAAAAATCACATGGCTATCTTCCAAATCGTTGGGCAATTTTTTCGCCTAAAAACACAGAGATGTACAGATGAAAATTCCATGGCTATATTCCAAATCATTGGTAAAGTGTTAACACGACAAAAATGTAGAGATGTATATAGAAAAATCACATGGCTATATTCCAAATAACTAGGCAAGTTTTTCACCTCAAAAATGCAAAGGTGTCAAGGAAATTCGCAAGGTGCTTCCCATGTTGGGCGATTTTTATACACATGAAGAAAAACACAGGGTTCAAGGGAACATTGCCAGTAGTTTCACATGCTAGAATATTTTTACACATGAATAAAACCGTAGGGTTCCCGATTTGAAGCGGATATTGACCCAGAAAAATACCCTAACAATGACCAACAAGGGTTGTCTACTAGAAGAGTTAGGTACATGGAGATTAAAGGTCTGTGCCTCCTTGTTTTAACAAAAAATAAATATGAGAGTCTTGCATGCAAGAGGGAAGGCTTCCAATCAGATTCTAATGGCACCTAGAAATGCAGATCAATAGGGAAAATAAACTTCCAATTAACCATCTATAACATTACCAACATTCCATTCACCATTAGACTCAATTATTGTTAAGCTTATCAGCAAGAAATGCCGAATTGATGAAGGATTTTACGGTGTTGTCCAGCCAGGGCATATCAAGCAAGGTTCTAAACGAAATTTCTGGAAAACATAAAATCTATAGTGGATGCCTTGGCTTACCTTCGATGTTTTAGAGTTAAATTAATTGACATAAATCTAAACAGAAAGTGTATGAATCACTGAATGGAATTGGCAAAATAAGACAATCTAGAATTGTCTTGAAATTAAATAAGGTCTCGGTCTCCACAAACTCTTATGTTATACAACCATCATAGGAAATTTACAATTTCGATATCGGGGTTTTTGACACAGCAGAGGTGAAATAAAAATAGAATTAGATATATATTCCCAAATATTATTATAATTCAAATTTCATATCACATAATGTTTTTCCATAAATCTATAGTTCTAAATAAAATTACTGAAATCCAATTTATAACTTAACCATTACAATTACAAGCTCAATAAAAATACTATAACCAGTGGTGAAAAATTATGAAACTGAAGATGTGCTTTTGCAACGACGCTAATTGGTACCTCTCAATCAATGTTAGGGGTACTCTTATTCCCCGTTATCCCCCTGAGCCGCAAAGGGGCCATGCACACCCCCAACCAAAAATCCTCTAGCTCCCAGCTCGCCTCACAAGGTAGAGCCACCACTCTCTCTCAAGCTGGGTATCCCAACTCTTACAAGTAAAACCAATCAAAATTTCTACAACATAACATTACTTATAACGAATGTGATCCATCTTTCAACGCAACCATTTTTTTTATAAGAGTTTCATTAATGACACATTCACTTGGACATTTAATTCACTTTTTAAATAATTAATTAAGAATTATTTCCCCCATACATTTGTCACCCTCTCTATGAGTTGGACAAGAAAATTCCATAATTTATTTTAATAAAATTCAAATTCCCTCACCCTTCCCAAAAGCGCTCCTTAAATCGCTCCTATTTGTCTCTTTATTCCCATTATTTTCAATTAAATGACTGGCGCCTTTCTAAAATTGAGTTGAGTTAAAATGGGATTTTTCTTTAGTTAGACTAGTGTTAAGTAGACTTTAGATACCTTTCTATGCTTACACATTCTTTTATGCTTTATTCCTTTCTTATCTTAAATTCTAGTTTGGTATTTTCTGCACACATTTGTATTGTATTAATTCTTTAAATTTATTTCATCTCTCTTAATTTCTTAAGTTGATTTACCCTGTTTCCTATTTTATATAATCTGTAATTTAGGTCTAGTAATATCACCAATATTTAGACTTAGGATTAAATTCAAACAGGCTTAGACTTTCATTTGAAGGTTTAAGATTAATAATTCCAATCCTTAATTAATTAATTAAATCTAACAATGTTTAAAGATTTTACAAGATGTAAAAATTCGCTCAAGGTTTTCTAGGCCACCTAGGTTCATTGACTCAAATTTTAATTATGTGATGCTCTCTTCAAGATGCACTTGATGCTCCAAGGGTGCTAATCAACTTTGATTCAAATTTTAATTACGCGACGTGCCCTTCAAGACGCACTACATGCTCCAAGGGTGCCACTTGCCTTTGACTAGTTTTGGTAGTTTTCCAACCCATGGAGTCAATACTCCATTTGGGTGGCTTTGTGAGAGACTAAGGGATTCTAAGGAATAAGGACCCTACCTTATCGTGCACCCCTTAGAAATATTTGTGAGCAATTGTCTTAGTCTTCCCTCACAACATTGTGGACCACTCAAACTGGGTAATCGTTAACCTACAATTCGAGCCACGACGAGAGTGTTAGTAGGCTATGTTAGGAATGCTGCCACAATTCTCCCTCAATATCTAGTTTTTGTGCATGGGCCATTTACTCCTTATGTGAGTTAGATTAGAAAGAAATCATCATCCTTCATCCATCATTGAAACATTGTCAATGATCCATAAACAACATCATAGTATAATCGATCATATGTCACATATGCATAAATGAAATACTAAAACCAATACAATCCACTGCCTCACTCAATATGGAGTCCAAGGAGGTCCATTGATTCCATCGAGATCCTCAATTTGTCAAGTTTCTTGTGCACTCATGAGAAACTTGTCAATAACATCTGTCAATATGCATATAATAAATAACATAAAACCATAATCCATCAATATCATCATAAAAATCCATAAGCAAAATAGATAACCACATACTATAACTGGATCACTTGCATGCAAGTGTCCTCAAAGAATAATTCAATAACATGTGTTCACAAGAGAGGGATGTTAAATAAATCCCCTGTTATCAGACTAACTGGTAAGTGAGGACACAAACCAATCTCCCTAACTTCCACAAGAATCTAGAACAAAACAAGACAAAATACACATTCACCTTAGACTTCATTGTCATATAAAATAGTTTAGAGAGGTACAAGTGACATACCTTTTAAATGATGCTTGATCCTCGCTAGTGTCATATTTGTATCTCCTTCTTTGAGTTTAAGGGATGTTGAACCTATTTTAAGAAGCACAAACCAACAAAGAGAGAGAAAAAAGATATATATTTTCCAATGAATTCTATGTATAAGATCAAGGATTTATACAATAAAAGTTAAGACACCTTTATAGGGAAGAAATGTATTGTTGCATTATATTAAATAGAAAGAGGAGAATACAATTGATGGCTTGATGTTGCAAGGTACCTTTCAATGGATCTTTTCTCCAACACATGCACCTTTTCTCCAATGCCTTTTATGAAGAAGATCCACAATATGACTTTGAGAACTAAAGCAAATCTCTCAAGCATAATATGTAGTAGAAATCTTCATGAATATCTAAGCCCTTGCAAACCTTAGCCTTTTCCATAAGATATCCCTGTTTATATAGTGTGAACGATAGATGGATGAGGGGATTAGGATGATACCACTAAATCAAAGAAGGGAGTAAGATCCAAACTGATCAGAGGGCACCTCATCTTCTAGAAGATTCCCTTCTAGAACATTCGTGAATTTTGACTTTTCCTTTTCTTAAGGATAATCGCATCGTATACATATGCAGGCTACGAAAATGTCACAATCTAGTTTTCATTCAAAGTGCGATGATCAGGTATCATCACACCCCATGTATACAACAGTGTGTGATGACCTTCCTTGTTATATTTTTTGAAAAAGAAAAAGTAAACCACTTTTCTCATGGAGAAAGGATCTTTTAGTATTTTCAAGGAACATGAGCACATGTTTTCAGTTGATAACTGAGGTGACAAAAATAATGTGTAAAAGAATGTCCCCCAAATTATGAAACTGGAAATTGTGACAACTAAAATACTTTGCAGAATGTGTGTCGAAAATAAGGAGCGCATCAATCGGGAACCTGCAAATAATCAAGCATCTGCATAATAACATACCATCTTCTGAGGTATGCATTCCCATGATCAGACTACAAGTGACTCTAATCATAAGTTTCAAGCGAGTGATTGCCACTAAATATACACTATGGATCCATGTCATCATGATTCAACATAGCCACCATGAATACACTGTGGATCTAGGCTCTAAAACAATTCAAATTTGGACATAGCCACGAGAAATACACAGTGGATCTATGTGTCAGTAAAAACTCATGAATACTCCGTCGCAACCTAGACCAATATGATGAGATCTAGGGTCTTCTTTTCCATCGTCTATAAGTACAAATATAGCCATGTGATTATAGGTGTCGAAGTCGAACATGGTAGAAACCACTTGATTACCGGTCATTAATAAAAACTATTAACAGGTGCGAGGGAAATCACCGTTGATGTCAATGACTCCCAAGGTACTCTAGCACAGTCCAACGAATGTGAATAAATGAGTTGAAGTCGAACACTCGATGGAATATTCCAATCAATGGTCAATGATGTGAACCCACTGTTGAAAGCGAAGAAACCTGTCATAGAGGCATGCAGGATCTAAGGTACTAAACGATTTCTAAATCTTGTTCATGGATAATGAGTTGAATTCGACATGAAAAGAATTGTCATAGGAGGGCCTTGATGTATCCCCCATCAAGGACATAAAATATGTAACAGATTTTAAGTAGATAAGAGTATTACGTGATTTGGAACTGACTTAGGGAAGGCCGACATGGTAGCAAATTTATAACTTCATATGCCCGACTCGATAGAAGGCTTGTTTAGATTGGAATTCTCTTGAACATATGAATGACACGACAGTTGTCTTGACAACATTGACTCAAGGACGACCCAACATATGAACTTGTAGATGGTCAAATGAGAGACAAATGGATTTTCCAACCCAAATACAATGATGAAGGGGGGTGTCATGTTCAAGAGCGACTATTACTGCCACTAACACAAATACAAAAACACATTTCTTTCCCAATTCCCCCCCAACATTTCTGGCAAGTATCTCTTTATGTTTACACAAGCTTGAGGAGGATAAAATATCTTTGTAAATGTAAGATCATCCTTCAAACGATTCCCTCAGAGTATGTTTAACTAACCCTAAGAATTAGTGGTTTGATCCCATATGGGTGTTTCGATGTTTGTTTAATGAGTCCAAAGAAAGAGAACTGAAGGGTTTTTCATTTTTAGAGAGTCTGAAAAACACATAAAGAGAACTCCACAAGGTCCTTTTTCGTAAGTTAATCTGACGAGACCGAAAAAGAGATAACCTACAACTCATCAAACATTTTCTTCAAATACTTTTACAAGCGTGAAAATCACAAGGTTGCTCGACCATCTTTTCATGTTTATGAAGTGTGAAAAAAGATTAAAGAATACTCCATAGGTTTTGTTTTTCATATTACCAATCCAGGTTCAAAAAAATGAAAAAATATTACTCGATTACATTCTCATGGTTTCATGAGCGTGAGAAAGAATTAAGACTCTTCTTGAAGTTTTTCCTAAAAAACCCTAAAAGTATCTATACATAAGAAAAATGTGAAAAAACAAATAAAAAATAGTGGACCCTTATTAAAATGTCTTGTCTCTAGACCATTTAATCTGTAATAGTCAACACTTCACAAATTTGGTTAGAATTTAGGCATGGATAAAATATAAAAATAATTAAATTTTGCAATAAAAATATGGTAAAAAACAATTAATTAGGGCAAAACACGATTTTACCATTTCATTTGCAAATTTACCCATATAGTGCTCCAAAACCCCCTTTTCTCCCCAAATTTCAACTGTCGATTTCAGAGCGTGTAGTGGATCATTTTTCGAACCGTCTCTATAAAATAGGTAATCTTCTTCTTTATCCTTTCACGATTTCAATTTTTTTTTCATAAGTTAAATTTGGATTTTAGGTCGATTTTTTTGGGGCTACCTGCGCGTTGAGATCATCGCAGGTCCACTGTATCGTGAACTGCAATGATGTTTCATTGTTGCAAGAGACCCCATATATAGGGTGATACAATGTTTCTCTGCATGAAAGCGCAACCCTACAACAACCGCAATCAAAAATTTGAAAAGATAAACCTAACTAGCAAAACCTTCAGGAATTAATTTTTTATGTTTCTAATCTTCTTTTAATGTTCCTTAGTAGGATTTCCTTGGTCAAGATGCTCGAGTGGCATGAACAAGAGCATGAGGAAGAGGATTATTTTTCTGAGAATGACCCATGCATAGTTATGGCGCTAAGACAATGTGGGTTACTCAAGTTTTTCAGGATTAAGGGCATGAGAGCACAACCGAGGTTGCTAGAGTATTTGGTTCACATATGGGATGTGAACGGACATGCCTTTCACATGGGTTTCCATACACTCACATTGGATATAGAGGATATCCACTTTCTGACAGGGTTGTATCATTGTGGTTCACCAGTATCACTCACAAGTAGGAGGGGTGAGGAGAACCTATGGATTACTATGTTCACCACCATTCTGTGCTAGCTACTGAAAAACATAGTGGCAAGGCAGCTATTAGAGATGTCCAAGATTTACCGTTGTGGACCATCCTTTACACCATTACCTGCATGGAAGGGAGTGCATCTCCCCAGATGGCTTTGCAAAGCCATTTTCAGTATGCGATAGAGTCCATGGAACCTAGGGTCTTCAACTGTTGTGAGGGTTCCCTGAAAAGAATGAAAAAAAAACTCCCAAAGTGTCAAAACAGTGGGTTGAAACAATTTGGATATAGGTCATTTTGGTGTCTTTATTCTTGGAGAGAGTTCATGTCCTATGCCTGTAGGTGGAGTGGGGTATACCTGATCTAAAAGACCCACAGATGAAGAGGTGGGTGGATCTAATGGATAAGGAATCAACTTCTCATGGTGGAAGACTATGCATATTCCGAGACAGATTTCTGTGGGGATCCTGATTTATCTCTTCCTAAGGGATCTCAGTGGGGGGACATATGTAAGAAGGAAATCTTCGTTTATATCATGTTTTTTATATTTTAATTATATAAAATGTTTTTTGTGTCATTTATCCAAGACTAATCAAGTGCTCTCAATAATGCAGATGTGGGGCCTTATCGTCCTCCTGGATCATCTCCCATCCAGAGGTGAGTAGAGAGAGTTATTCTAGCAGGGCTATCTATCATGGATCTCGAGGCTATTGAATAGAACCTGGAGGGACTAACCATGAATGACCCTGATGCAACGGTGGATGAGATTCCTAGGCACTATCAATTCCACACAATTGGTGTATCTACATCTATTGGTCAACTGCCCCATAAAGTATCATGGGTAGTCGCTTGTTACAGAGAGAAGCATCCTTGATGATTTTTGTGCATGAAGCCATGAGCTTCACTTTTGATATTTTTGTCCTTGGAAAAACACTTTTTTGTAACTTTTTTCATTTATAAATATAAAGTTACTACCGGCTTACTTGTTTTTATAAATTTGTTTTATAAATGTCTCAAATGTCTATCTAACACATTATTATCCAATGCATCTGTCAATGTTTTTAGACATCTAGGAATATGTTGATATTCAATGTAATAAAAATGTCTTTCCAAGATGCAAATTCGTAAATATACCCTTAACAAAGTATGAATTTAGATGGAATAAATGTTACTCAACTGTAGTACTACTAACTGCGAATCAAGTCGTACAATAAGATGATGGATGCCAAGTGAAGCGACGTCAATTAGAAATTCGATAATTGCACTGTATTCTGCAATATTATTAGTTGCATGACCAAGGAAAACACTATGTAGACTAATCAATTCATCTGTAGGTGCATATATTACCCAAGAAGCAGACGCTAAGTTTTGAGTACTACGACTAGCACCATCAGCAAATCCGATATAGGGTAGTGAAGAGACCAACATCTGGAAACCAAGAACAATCCAAGGTAAGCAGCTGAAAGGCGGAGCCAAAAACAAAAAAGCACATAAGAGTATGATATACACTAAAAATACACAAAACTTATGAAAAAATAGTTTAAGCACAGTGCTTCTTGAAGTAAATCCCATTCCTTGCTTCACTCAAAGGAATTCCATCATAATCTACCAGCTCAGAATCCCCTTTCTCCAACACTCATTTCATAATATAAGGGCCCCGCCACATGGGCTCGAATTTACCAGCCCCTAGTAAGTCATGATTCTATTCATAAAGAAGAACCAAATCACCCTCAGAAAATACACATCGTTTGACATGCTTGTCATATTGAGATTTGACATTCTTTTTTTGAGTTTCACTGACTAAGGCAGCATCACAAAGAGTCTCGTCGAATTTCATCAAATACAAGAGAGGTTCCTCTTCAACTGAGGTGTTAAGGAGAAGTTCGACAACTAGTTTCAAAGATGGGATTTCACATTCAGTCGACATAATTTCTTCAATACCATATACTAATTGGAGAGGTGTGAACCGCATGACAGACTTAACGGATGTTCGATAGACCCATAATTATAGGAAGAGCATTGTGTGCCAACTTGACTTGTGAATTCCTACCATCCGTCGAAGCATAGTAGTGAGAACTTTGTTGATTTCTTCAACCTGGATATTATCCTATGAATAATAAGGGGTTGAGTTTTCATGTCGAAGACCCAACTTCTCGGTAAGTTCAGACATCACAAAATTGTGAAAATGACTACCATGGTCTGTGACGATGGCTTGAGGGACACCAAATCTAGTAACGAGATGATTGAAGATGAATAACACTGCGATTTTCCCAATATTATCAAATGTAGGCATCAAATCGACCCACTTAGTGAAATAATCCATGACTACAATGATGTATCCATTCCCCCCGGTCGAGTGAGGGTTACATATCATAAAGTCAATGCCCCATTTAGAAAATGGACCAACGAAAACTACAGAGTGTAAGGGATCACGATGAGATCAGATCTTATTGTTGTAGGTTTGACAAGTGTGGCATTTCTGAATGATAGTAATGCAATCCTTAAACAATGAAGTCCATAAATAACTAGCTCATAAGATATTTTTGGAAATGGCATACCCATACATATGATCGCTGTGAAATTCCCCAAAAATAAAATATTTCTTATTTTGTGTGCTGGAAATTTATTTTTGTTTAAGGCAAATTTGAATCTGAAATTTTTTTGCCATTTATGGCAATTCCGAATTTCGAATTTAATAATTGTATTTAATTATTGTGACCATTGGGCAGAGTTATGTTTGGACTCAACTAAATATTTGACTATGACACTTGTATCACAACAGAACATTTTATATTAACTGCAGGAGGACAAATGGAACAACCATATTAAAAATTAGTTGACCATGACTCCATGAATGGGGAACAAGTTGGAACTTCCTCTGGGATGATGATTACAAGTGGCAAAACAGAGATTTGGCCACTGACAGCCCTTGAAAATCAAGGATTAATAAATCTGTGAAAATCCCCAAAGGAAGGAAAAGACTTGGGCAAGAAAATATATGTATAGCATATGCGAGGAGGCAGGACACTGCCAAGTATGTTGGCAAAGGATTCCTGAGCTCTCTTGTTGTTATGAACACTATGGATTGAGTGTGAGGCAAGAGGATTTTGTTGAAATAGAATCTCCTTGTTGTTATGAACACTATTGAGTAAGTGTGAGGAAAGAGGATAACTGTTAGAATTGAAGGACATAGCTGAGGAGGAGTTTCCAAGTTCATCCTCATGGATTCATGGTCAGGTTAGGGGGTGAATCGGGGAAGTGCTTTTGGCTGCTCTGTTCTACGGTTGGGAGGAACGTGGTGGTTCCCTTTGTCTTCCTATGGATTGGATTCAGATATGTTGAACTACCCCCTCTCTATTATGAATGACTATGTTTTTATTTCGATGTCTTATTAAATCTAAACTGGAATGATGTCCACTATCTGTCTGAGCGATTTTTTTGAGGCATTGTATTGATTAAATTGGAATTGTAATGATTTTATTTCCATTTCTATTTGTTATGGGGAATATATTTGAAGAAAATCTGTAATAATATTTCTATGGAAAGAGGGGATTAATGACAAAGTGGCAGATCCTCTCTGTAGATAAACCCCCAGGAAACCAAAACTTAGATCCCTTGGAACATCATTATTAATGACCAATCTCTGATGGAATGATATTCTTAACTATGTATTTACTAGATGCACAGATCTAGCACTACCTACATGTAATACACTGATTAAAAGTGGTTCTAAGTAAATAAAATAGAGATTACCCTATACAGAAAAATATTATCCTATTTTACCTTTTCTACAGAGTATAAGCGTATAAATCTCTTTTGTTAGACCTTTGGAATCCTATTAGGTAAATGGATATTGAATCCTTCCACACTTACTGTCTCACAAAATGAAAGTGAGGACACCTGTAAAGGACCAAATTTTGGAAACTAAAGGGATCTAGAAAATCCCTTTGTTTTATCAAATGTTGAACAATTTTAAGAGTTGGCATTATCAAAAGAATTCTTTTTTTCAGTATGCCTTCCCTGTTTTGTTTAAACGGTCTTAATTTTCCACAGTTAAGTTTTATGACGAATTTAAGAAATTTTGTAACCCCGAACTGTTAATCCTTTTACCTTTCTTTCGCATTTTGGGAGTTGTTACAAGATGGGTTTGGGTAGTGGAAACCTCGAAACCCCAAGTTCCGAAATCCCGAAATACAGGTCCCACCTTTACCTTTTCAAAACATTGGGAAATGTCTTGCGCTATTGTTTGACATTTGAAAGCTCGAAACACCGAGTTCCGAAATCCCAAAATATGGGTCACACCTTTACCTTTTTGAAACTTTGGGAAATCTCTTTCACTGTTGTTTGACATTTGAAACCCCGAAATCCTAAGTTCCGAAATCCTGAAATATGGGTCCCACCTTTACCTTTTCAAAACTTTGGGAAACGTTTTGCGCTGTTGTTTGACATTTGAAACCCTGAAACCTTGAGTTCCGAAATTTTAAAATACGGGTCCCACCTTCACCTTTTCGGAACTTCGTGAAAAGTTTTACACTGTTGTTTGAAATTTGAAATCTCGAAACCCCGAGTTCTGAGATCCTGAAATACGGGTCCCACCTTTACCTTTTCAGAACTTCGGGAAATGTTTTGCGCTATTGTTTGACATTTGAAACCCTGAGTTCTAAAATCCCAAAATACGGGTCCCACCTTTACCTTTTCGAAACTTCGGGAAATGTCTTGCGTTGTTGTTGACATTTGAAACCCTGAAACCCTGAGTTCCGAAATCTCGAAATACACGTCCCACCTTTACCTTTTCGGAACTTCGGGAAATGTTTTGCGCTATTGTTTGACATTTGAAACCCCGAAACCCCGAGTTTCGAAATCCCGAAATACGGGTCCCACCTTTACCTTTTCGAAAGTTCGGGAAATGTTTTGCACTGTTTTTTGACATTTGAAACCCCGAAACCCCAAATTCTGAAATCCTGAGATACAGATTCTTCCTTACACTTTTCGTGATTTCAGGAATTGTTGTGTATTGATGATCGACTATTGTACTCACAAAATCCCGAAGTGCTGGTCACTTCTCGCAATTTCGGGAGGGTTGTGTGTTTTTGTTGACTGTTGAACTCGCAAAATCCCGAACTCCAAAATCCCGACATGTTGGTCACTTTTCGCAACTTCGAGAGTTGTTGTGTGTTGATTTGGAGAATCTTCATCTGGATTAGAAGTATGGAAGTAACAGACCTATTATAGCTAAATCCGTGCTGGTGTTATAAACATCCTCCATTAAGAAAAATATTGGAAATTTTTACAAGATTTTAAATAACAGTGAAGGGAGGAGTATACATTATTGTACCATCGAGCAGGAAGTTTAAGTTGCATAGTAAAGATAATCAATGACAATAAGGTCTCTAACAAAAATTTTAGACTCAATCTTTATAACAGAAAACCTACTTTCTTGAAGTCTCATAACTTTCATGGATAAATGTACAAACAATTTTTTTTTTATGGTGATTTTTGAGGTACATTGCATATGGTATTAGAGAAAAATTTACAACACTGGGCCTGAACAGGGCCACATTAATTTCTTAGTATATATTATGATTTTTGAAAAAAAAAAAACCGAATAAATATTGTGGATTACAAACAGAAAGCTTTTAGGTTTTGTGTTGAACAATGGTAGCTCAAGAAGGTGCAGAAATTAGGATGGAAAGGAATCTGCAGCAAGGACCTCCTAGAGATCTAAGACATAACAGTGATGGAAGTTCACCCATGGAGGTGTTGGAAACAATGAGGAACCTTATTGTTGAACTACAGGTTTTCAAGGCTGACAATGAAAAATTGAAGAAGGCACAATAGGAACAATAGGAGATAAATGAAGTCCTGTTGTGTAGTATAGTAACCAAGAAAATCCCAAAATATGTTAGTCATGAAGAGAAGGTCAGCAAAGGGGCCTCCAAGAATTTTGGTGAGAAAATAGAAAAAGGAGACAACTCATCTCAAGGGACACCTTTAGCTGAAGACAAAACCATACTAGATAGAAAAAGAAAACAAACAGACCACCTTAAAGGAGAATTTAAAAAGATTAAACCAGCTACCTTTGATGGAGAATCTAGGATAGGAGAAGAAGCCGAGGCATGGTTGTTGGACATCAAAAAATACTTCCAAATCTACAACTATTCTAGCAACATGAAGGTCATAATGGCCATCTACAATCTGAAGGGGAAGGCCAACATTTGGTGGTAGGACCTGCCCAAGGGCCTAAAGGAGAAACAGTTGGAATGGTCCAACTTTAAGAAGCATTTTAAGAAGCAATACCTTTATGAAAGCTATTATGAAAGGAAGATGAAAGAATTCTATGAGTTACGACTCGGACAAATGACAATGGAGGACCTTATAAATAAATTTTTGCAACTACTAAGGTTCGTACCATACATCTGGGAGGATAAGGTAAAAATCCAATGATTCTTAAGCTGTTTACCACAGTCCTATAGGGACAGAATTGAATTTGACAACCCCAAATCCTTGAGTGAGGCATTCAGGAAAGCATGAATGTGCTATGACCAGTATAAATAGTGGGTAGAGTTTCCCAAGACCTGGAAGGATAAGAAGCAAGATGGAATAAACCAGCGGAAGAAGAGATACCAACCAACTCATTATCAAAATGCAACAAAAGGTTTCCCAAGGAAGGATTTTCACTCCAATCATCTGAATACGTAAGGTAGTGGTAAACCTAGGAATGAAGAAGTTTTGGGACAACTCTGGCAAGCCATTAAAGTGTTGGGAGTGTGGAGAACCTCATCTAAGGAGGAATTGTCCACGTTTAATTGCAGCAAACAAAACTGTTGTTCACAATTTGCAGGAAGCCTCGACAGTGGGTGACATGGGCGAAAGTCTGCATCAGATAAATGCAGCCGTAGATGGTCGACAAGCTAACCACCAGTCCTCGGTGGTAGAAATCGAAGGTAAAATCCATGACACTCGAATCTCTATTTTAATTGACCTTGGAGCTACATTAAGTTATATTACTCCCAATGTAGTAGAATCGAATAACCTTAAGAAACAAAAGCACGAAAAATCTTGGCTTGTACAACTAGCAACAGGTGCTAAAAGAAAGGTAATTAACTTTATTTCTGACCTTGAGTTCAGCTTAGATGGTCAAAAGATAAGGACCAATCTGAACATCCTACCACTAGGGTCTTATGATATGATTATTGGGATGGATTGGTTGGAACAACACAAAAAAGTACTAGATTGTTATACAAAGATACTTAGCTATAAAGATAATTTTGGTACTGTTAGAACATCCCAAGGCATACCAAAACCTGTATCAGTCAGACAAGTCTCAGCAATGCAACTCAAGAAATGTATTAGAAAGGGATGTCAAATTTATGCCATCCAAGTAATGAATCTATTATAAAAAGAAGATAAGCCCAAGTTAGAAGACTTTGTTGTCCTATGTGAATTCAGAGACATGTTTGTTGATGAGATACCAGAATTGCCTCCTAGGAGAAAAATAGATTTCTCCATAGAATTACTACCTGGATCAGCCCCTATCTCAAAAGAACCCTATCAAATGAGTCTACTAGAACTGACAGAATTAAAAATACAATTACAGGAATTGTTGGACAAAGAGTATATCAAACCAAGTGTCTCACCATGGGGAGCACCAGTCCTCTTTGGGAAAAAGAAAGATGGTACTCTAAGACTATGTATCGATTATAGACAACTGAACAAAGTGACCATTAAGAACAAATACCCCTTACCCAAGATAAATGATCTGTTCGATCAAGTTGGTGGGGCCAAGATCTTCTCAAAATTGGATTACGATCTAGATATCATCAAGTTAGGATAAAGGACTAGGACATAAACAAAACAAATTTTCGAACAAGATACAGACACTATGAGTTTGTAGTCATACCTTTCGGACTCACTAATGCACTAGCCACATTTATGTGCTTGATGAACAACATTTTCAGCTAGTACTTAGATAAGTTCGTAGTAGTATTTATCAACGATATTCTGGTCTATTCTAAAATAGAGGAGGAACATGACGAACACTTACGAATAGTTCTACAAACACTAAGGAAACACAAACTTTACACAAAATTCGACAAATGTGACTTTTATCAAAGAGAAATACAATATTTAGGACATGTCATTTCCTCAGAAGGTATTGTCGTAGACCCGGAAAAGATAAAATCCATTATGGAATGGCCAGTGCCTAAGGATGTGGCAGATATCCAGTCATTCATGGGAATCACTGGATATTATCATAGATTTATAGAAGGATTCTCCAAGATAGCCTACCCTATCACGTCATTACAAAATAAAGGGACCAAGTTTAACTGGTCACAAAAGTGTCAAGACAGTTTTAACAAGCTAGAAGAATTATTGACATCAGCGCCCATTTTTAAGGTAGTAGACCCAGATAAAGACTTCACAGTATGCATTGATGCAAGTAGAGAGGTACTAGGTGGTGTTCTAACTCAGGAAGGGCATGTGATTTGTTATGAGTCTTAGAAATTAAAGGAACACGAGAGAAAGTATGTCACTCGTGACTTAGAATTAGCAGCAGTAATACATGCTTTAAAATTGTGGAGACACTATATAATGGGAAGAAAATTCTTACTATTGACGGATAATAGCGCAGTGAAATATCTGTTTAACCAACCAGACCTTAATGCAAGACATGCAAGGTGGCTAGCCTTCTTGAGAAAATTTGACTTTGAGGTCATACATATCAAGGGTAAGGAAAATAAAGTAGCAGATGCTTTAAGACACATAATTCATGGGTTATTTGAGATAAACATCAACAGGGTAGAAAGTAATCTGGAACAAAGAATAAGGACTACAGACATCAACGATGGAAATTACACTAAGATAATGGTAGAATTTCAAAACAGTATCGCAAACTCAAATAAACCAGATATAAGTATTGACAAGAAGGGACTATTAAGATTTAAAAACAGACTTTACATACCAGATTCAACAGAGCTAAAATTAACTAGTTTAGACGAAGTGCATAAGAAACCATACTCTGGCCATCCAGGTTACCAGAAAACAATAACAACACTCAGAAAACTATTTTACTGGCCTAAAATGAAGGGAGAAATAGCAGAGCACTTGGCTAGGTGACAACATTGTCAGCAGGTTAAGGCCAAACACCAGCATCCAGCTGGCCTATTACAGCCATTACCAGTACCAAAATGGAAATGGGAGACCATATCACTGGACTTTATAACAGGTTTGCCTAAAACTCAGAAACAGAATGATTCAATCATGGATGTAATCGATAAACTTAGTAAGTTTGCACACTTTATTCCTGTAAAGTCTAATTTTAAAGCTATTAACATTGCTGAAATATTCATGAAAGAAATTTTTAGACTGCATGGTGTTCCTAAAATGGTGATTTCAAATAGAGATGTAAAATTCACATCTGCTTTTTGGAAGGAATTGTTTGCAGGGCTAAATACTAATTTGAATTTCAGTACAATTTATCATCCACAAACAAATGGACAAACGGAAAGGACAAATCAAATCATAGAGGATATGCTTTGCATGTATGTAAGAATAAAGCTGAACAAGTGGGAAGACTACCTACACTTGGTAGAATTTCCATATAACAATGGGTACCAAACTTTGACTATGTTGAGCCCTTTTGAAATATTGTACAACATAAGGTGTACAACTCCAATTAGCTGGGATAACCTGGCTGACAGACTCATGGTTGGACCAGAGATGCTTCAAGAAATGGAGAACATGGTAAATAAAGTACAACAAAAATTGAAAGAAGCACAGGACAGGCAAAAGAGCTATGCAGATCAGAAAAGAGGACACTTGGAATTTCAAGTGGGAGACCATGTTTATTTGAAGGTCAAAGCTTGAAAAAGCTCGCTGGAGTTAGGGAAATGTGCCAATATGGCAACCAGGTTTTGTGGGCCCTTCGAGATACTAGCTCAAATTGGACCCATAGCATATCATCTTGCACTTCCAGTTAATCTAAGAATTCATAATGTATTTGATGTTTCTTTGTTGCAAAAGTATATTCATGACCCCACTCATATGATTGATTGGAAATTGGTGCAGGTGGAACCTGAGGGTGAGTTCCAGGTGGAACCCCTATGCATTCTGGAGCAGAGAGAAATAGCACTTCAGAACAGAGCCATCGCTTAGGTAAAGGTGCAATGGAAGAACTTTAGCCCTGAGAAGGCCACTTGGGAATTGGAGGGAGATTTGCGGAAATCTCATCCAATCATGTTCCAGGAAAGGAACGAACACCAAGGAAAGTGTTTTAATGAAGGGGGAAAGGATGTGATATCCCCCAAAAATAAAATATTTCTTATTTTGTGTGCTAGAAATTTATTTCCATTTTAGGCAAATTCTAATCTGGAAAATTTTTGCCATTTATGGCAATTCCAAATTTTGAATTTAATAATTGTAACTATTGGGCTAAGTTCTGTTTGGACTCAACTAACTATTTGACTATGAC
This sequence comes from Picea glauca, assembly GCA_000966675.3. Taxonomy (NCBI): domain Eukaryota; kingdom Viridiplantae; phylum Streptophyta; class Pinopsida; order Pinales; family Pinaceae; genus Picea; species Picea glauca. The sequence goes on from JZKD02S1677473.1 coordinate 1,525,765, forward strand.
ACTTGTATCAAAATAGAATATTTTATATTAACTGCAGAGGGACAAATGGAACAACCATGTTAAAAATCAGCTGACCATGACTCCATGAGTGGGCAACAAGTTGGAACTCCCTCTGGGCTGATGATTACAAGTGGAAAATCAGATATTTGGCCACTGACGGCCCCTAAAAATCAGGGATTAGGAAAGCTGTAAAAATCCCCAAAGGAGGGAAAATCCCTGGGCAAGAAAATATATGTATAACATATGCGAGGAGGCAGGATGCTGCCAAGTATGCTGGGAAAGGATTCCTAGGCTCTCTTGCTGTTATGAACACTGCGGAGTGAGTGTGAGGCAAGAGGATTTTGTTGAAACAGAATCGCCTTGCTTTTATGAGCACTATTGAGTAAGTGTGAGGCAAGAGGATAAATTTTGGAATTGAAGGACATAGCTAAGGAGGAGTTTCCATGTTTTCCCTCATGGATTCATGATCAGGCTAGGGGGTGAATCAGGCAAGTGATTTTGGCTGCCCTGTTCTATGGTTGGGAGGAACGTGGTTGTTCCCTTTGTCTTCCCACAGATTGCATTTAGATATGTTGAACTACCCCCTCTCTATTATGAATGACTATGTTTTTATTTTGATGTCTTATTAAATCCGAACTCGAATGCTGTCCACTTTTTGTTTGAGTGATTTTTTCGAGGCATTGTATTGATTAAATTGGAACTGTAACATTTTTTTTTCCATTTATGTTTGTTATGGGGAATATATGTGAAGAACATCTATAATTATATTTCTATGGAAAGAGGGGATTAACGACAAAGAGGTAGATCCTCTCTGTAGATAAACCCCCAAGAACCCCAAACTCAGATCCCTCGAAACATCATTATTAATGACCAATCTCTGATGGAATTATATTCTTAACTATGTATTTACTGGATGCACAGATCTAACACTACTTACATGTAATACACTGATTAAAAGCAACTCTAAGTAAATACAATAGAGATTACCCTATACAGAAAAATGTTATCCTATTTTACCCCTTCTGCAGAGTATAAGCATATAAATATCTTTAGTTAGACCTTCGGAATCCTGTTAGGTAAATGGATATTGAATCCTTCCACGCCTACTGTCTCACAGAATAAAAGTGAGGACACCTGTAAAGGAACACATTTTGGAAGTTGAAGGGATATGGAAAGCCCCTTTGTTTTATCAAATGCTGAACAATCTTGAGAGTTGACGTCTATCGAAAGAATTCTTTTTTCATTATGACTTTCTTGTTTTGTTTAAATGGTCTTCCTTTTCCACAGTTAAGTTTTATGGGGAATTTAAGAAATTTCGTAACCCTGAACTGCTAATCCTTTTACCTTTATTTTTCATTTTGGGAGTTGTTGCAGGATGGGTTTGGGCAGTGGAAACCCCAAAACCTCAAGTTCTGAAATCCCAAAATAAGGATCCCACCTTTACCTTTTCATAACTTTGGGAAATGTCTTGCATTGTTGTTTGACATTTGAAACCCCGAAACCCCGAGTTCTGAAGTCTCGAAATACGGGTCCCACGTTTACCTTTCCGGAACTTTGAGAAATGTCTTGCATTGTTGTTTGACATTTGAAACCTCAAAACCCTGAGCTCCAAATCCTGAAATACGAGTCCCACCTTTACCTTTCCAGAACTTCGGGAAAAGTTTTGCATTGTTGTTTGACATTTGAAACCTCGAAACCCCGAGTTCCAAAATCCTGAAATATGGGTCCCACCTTTACCTTTTCATAACTTCAGGAAAAGTTTTGCGTTGTTGTTTGACATTTGAAATCCCAAAACCCCGAGTTCCAAAATCCTAAAATACGGGTCCCACCTTTACCTTTTCAGAACTTCGAGAAAAGTTTTGCGTTGTTGTTTGACATTTGAAACCCCGAAACGCCGAGTTTCGAAATCCTAAAATACGGGTCCCAACATTACCTTTTTGAAACTTCAGGAAATGTCTTGCATTGTTGTTGACATTTGAAACCCCGAAACCCCGAGTTCTGAAATCTTGAAATACAGGTCCCACCTTTACCTTTTCGGAACTTTGGGAAATGTCTTGCGTTGTTGTTGATATTTGAAACCCCGAAACCTCAAGTTTCGAAATCCCAAAATACGGGTCCCACCTTTACCTTTTCAGAACTTCGGGAAATGTTTTGCATTGTTGTTTGACATTTGAAACACTGAAACCCCGAGTTCTCAAATCCTGAAATACTAGTCCCACCTTTACCTTTTCGGAACTTCGGGAAATGTTTTGCACTATTGTTTGACATTTGAAAACCCGAATTTTGAAATCTGGAGATACGGATCTCACCTTATAGTTTTCGCGATTTCGGGAATAGTTGTGTATTGATGATCGATTGTTATACTCACAAAATCCTGAACTCTGAAATCTTGAAGTGTTGGTCACTTCTCGCGATTTCGGGAGTGGTTGTGTGTTTATGTTGACTGTTGAACTTGCGAAATCCCGAACTCTAAAATCCCGACATGCTAGTCACTTTTCTCGACTTCGAGAGTTGTTGTGTGTTGATTTGGAGAATCTTCCTCTCGATGAGAAGTATGGAAGTAACAGACCTATTATAGCTAAATCTTTGCTGGTGTTATATACATCATCGAATAAGAAAAATATTGGAATTTTTTACAATATTTTAAATAATAGTGAAGGGAGGAATATACATTATTGTACCATCGAGAAGGAAGTTTAAGTTACATAGTAAAGACAATAAAAAACAGTAAGGTCTCTAACAAAACTTTCAGACTTAATCTTTATAACAGAAAACCTACTTGCTTGAAGTCTCATAACTTTCATGGATAAATGTACCAACATTTTTTTTTTTTTATGGTGATTTTTGAGGTACATTACAATGGCCACATGCTCCAAAATGAAATTCATTCAAACCTTTATCAAATACATCTTAGGTAAGACATCGTAAAAATATGGAATCAATACAATGGTGGTAAAGGGTATCACCAAGGATAATGTATTGACGGGATTGATATCGAATACGACGACGATATGTACTAGAAAGATCAGGCCTAAAAGTTTGGGTTTGGAGATAAATGATAATGTATTCATACCATATGCCGTTATAACTGATCAGAAAGAGAGATTCATCAGTTAAAGAATCTTCTACCATAGTTTTTGTTTCAGTAGAGGGAAGGTCACATATCAATTCAGCAAAAACCAAAGATTTATTTGACTTGGCTCATTCAAAATCCAAATCAAACTCTTGGAGAATAACTTCCCATTTAGAGTATTTCCCCCCCCAGCAATTGTCGAGTACGGATGTGTTTCATGAGGTTGCAATCAGAAATGACTATGGTTTTGCGTAATAAGATGTAGTGACGAAAATGTTGAACCACTTGAACAACTGCCAAGGCCAATTTCTCCACATGTAAATATTTAGTTTCGGTGGTCGTGAGACTACGACTCAAATAGTATATAACATGTCCATCATGTGAATCATCCTCTTGGAGTAGAACCATAGCAATGTTAGAGTCTGAAGTAGCTAAGTACATGAAATAATTTCGATTATAATTGGGTGGAAACAAAAGTGGTGTACGAGTCAAGGGGAGTTTCAAATCTTCAAAGGTTTTGTTGGCAACATCGTCCCATACAAAATCCTAACCTTTCTTAAGAAGTCGAGTAAATCCTTTTGTTAATTCATCATAGTTGGGAATGACTCAACATAAAACAAATTCCTTCCCTTTCAAACTTTGGAGTTGGCGTAGTGTGGAAGGAGGAGGTAAATTGAGGATAGCCTCAACCTTAGAGGGTCCACTCTAAGCCCATGTATAGACACGATAAAACCAAGAAGTCATCAAGGCTCCACACAAAAAACACATTTGTGTGGATTCAATTGTATGGGATAATAATGAAAGCGTAAGAAAATGGCCCGTAGATGTGCCGGGTGATCTTGACGATGCATAGAATGCAATGGTATATCGTCCAAGTAGGGTTGTACAATGTGCTTAATGTCATGAAAATCATAATACATAGTGCGTTGAAAAGTCAGACCAACATTTTTTAGACCAAAAGGTAGTTTCTGGTATGCAAAGGTTCCCCAAGGGAAAATAAAAGAAGTCTTATGTTGATCCACAGGTAAAATATTGATTTGATTATAGCTGGAGAAACCGTCCATTAAGGAGAAGATTTCACTCCCGGCACAATTGTCAACAATTTGGTCAACGAAAGGGGTTGGATAATTGTTCTTGGGAAAAGCTTTGTTGATATCCCTATAATCTAAACAAACATGGATTGTCCCTTATTTCTTGTTAATAGGAACAATATTGGACATCCAATCGGTCAAAGCCACAGGATAGACAAAACTGACTTTAAGAAGTTTTTCAACTTCGAGCTTAATAGCAACAAATTTTCATGGGTATACTAGGAGAAGTCTCTGTCGAATGGGTTTGGTGTTCGGGTAAGTTTTAATCTCATTTACAACAATATTTGGATCAATACCAGGAATTTCTTCATAACTCCAACAAAAAAGGTCACAAAATTCTTAGAAAAGATCTTTATAAGTATGGACCTCATCAGAAGAACATGAGGCACCGATGTGAGAATTTTCTATGACTCTGGTTTTAATCAAAATATCAAGATGGATGGTAGGTGAAATATTGTGTAAGTTCCCTTCATACAAAACATCATGTGTTGATTTAGGAACAAAGGAAATAATAACAACGATAGACAGAGTTGAAATCCGTTGATAACTCTCTATGGTCTCAGGTTCCAGGAAGAGAATGGAACGATGATGCCCATCGTCCCATGGAGTATCTTCCATAGACATAACTATCATGATCATCTCATCACTGGGAAATATCACGTTAAATGTATCAGGAGAAGTATCACGGAGAGAACGAGGAGAAGGAGTTCTCGATTGAATAGATTGATAAGCCAATTCTACTGGACTCAAAGGCATTCAATCGGTGTAAAGAAGATAGTTGTCAAAGCTAGGTACTATCCACGGGTCATAAGAATTAGGGGTTTCACCAATAGAGGTCGATATCATGTTAATAGAGGTGACAAAAGGAGAAGGAATATGGGGTGGTGGAATAGGAAATCTACCCATTAAAGATCAATCTTTTAAAAGACCCACACTAACATTCTCATAACCGAGACGTGTTTTCACAATGAAAGGGATGTTTCTGGTACATGAATACTAATTAAAGAAGGCCAGTTGATCGATAGTAATGACTTTTCCTTGGTGTGGGAAACATAACACATAGAAAAGAGTAGAAACAACTATGCACATGGAATCAATCCAACTACGACCATGTAGAAGATTGTAATTAATAGTTTCATCAAAGAACTCAACTTCAACATTAACCGGTTTTCCTTCTAACGTAATACACAATGAAGGAAGAACACCATAAGGTTTAAACCTTGTACCATTAAAATCCTTAAGAGTATTGTGTGACTCGGTAAGGGTAGGACAGCCAATGGATTTCTAACAAGTGACAGACATGACGCAAGTCGAGGCTTCTTCGTCAATAACGAGATGAGTTCAACCTCCCCCTGTGAGTGAGTGAGTGAAACAAATGCCCAACCAGGAGATATTTGGTGAAGATATCAAAGGGAGAGAAAGAAAGATCGAGATAAAAAAGGGTGGTTTGTTTCATGCCTTGTTCCCGAGGTTTCCATGAGGTTCGAAAAATATTATTATTTTCGACAACAACATGTATCTGAAACGATAATTGAGGAGGAATCCTTGGAATATGATCTTCCAAGTAAAATATTATCAGATTTGTATCGGTAGGATCAATTCCACCAATAGGCTTTAACAACGCCTTCCGTTGATAGGAAAAATTTGAAGGAATTTGAGGGCCAACATCGCAGAGGGTGCTTGCGCAAGGTCTTATACAACACTATAGCTTTGGGAAACATGTGTATGAGGATTAAACAATGAATTTCAAACAACGCCCTTGGGAGGAGGATGAAGAACTGTATCTAGGCTCGGTTGTTTGATATGAAGAGGACCATTTGGAGGTGAAGCTGGTGGAGGAGGTTGAACCAACAGAGGAAGTGAATCATCAACTTTCTCTTTCGAAGGAGAATAATCTTTGGCTTGAGTCCCAACTGCAACTTTGTTCTTCTTGGAGTCACCAGTACACATAAGTACATAAGAGGTGGTAGAGAGAGAAGGATGGGCATGAAGGACCAATTGGGCTTGCTATTGAGAAGGAAATGGTTGTGACAAAATGACAGGTGTATGAGGTGTCCCAGTCCCTTACAGGAACTTAGTAACCTCAACATGGTGTAGACGATGTTTCGTATAATGATCCTCACCATAGATAAGGCAAGGATAACGAGGTTTACGCTTGTCTTTGTGATCAACGGGCTAGGTTTTGGGTTTCTCAGATTGTTTATTATTATTATTTTCCTCCTTATTCTTACCCTTCCCTTTCTTTTTATTTTGATTTTTACCAGTAGGTGTAGATTGAACCAAATTAACTTTAGAGGTTTTACCGGGAGAAGGAGTCAGAGGAGGAGTATTTTGTACATTAGGAGTAGTAGAATTGGGATTGGAATGAATGCCTTGTTTAGACTGAGCCTCAGTATGAAAAGTTCCAATCACGCCATCATTAACATGAGAAGCTAATGTAGGTTTTGGGGTTGGATTCGTGTATGGACGAAGAGAATCATGGATCAAGTCATATAGTGTGTGCATTTGTGAATAAACGAGATCCAAATATTGACCACGACTAATCGCCTACTCTTTAGTGACGACACCACCCATGGAAACATCACGAGCTATAGGAACATTGAGTGACTTGGTAAACCATTTGGCCAATAGTTGATCAGGAAGGGGAAATTTGATTAATCATGTTCTCCTCCTCCACTCATGAATATGATTAGAAATGTGAGTAGAAGATGATTGTTTAAATGAACTCAAAATTTCAGTTCATGTCTCGTATCATATTGGTAATTGGTAATGTGTTAAGAATGTCATCGATAAGGTATTGAAGTCATTGAATAATCCTCTTGGTAACTCAATATACCATTTGGATTTTGAACCCATAAAAATTCATTGGAAAAGACGTAATCTTATAGAGTCATCCATCAAGGAGTTGGACAAACACCAAATATGGAATGTCATGACGTGATTATTTGGGTCTTCTCTTGATCGACCATCAAACTTAGGAATTTTCGATGGTAATTTGGCAGGTATGACTGACCAATAAGGAGAATGAAAAATAGGATCATTCAAAATCCTAGATAAATCTGGTAAATCGAAAGTAGCAAGAAATGACAACTGTCTGTTCACTTGAGGAAACTGGTAGTTTTGAGGAACTAGTCCCGTAGGTATACCAATAGCACCATAAGTAGTCTGTATATAGTTAGAGCATCCTGAAAAATTCGATGGTGGAGGATTTTGAGTCAAATAGACAACATGAGTTGGTTGATTAGGCAAGCTTCATTGGAAAGGAGAATTAGACTGAAAATTTTGAGCCCAAGTAGGATTTATAGAACCTTGATATGGTTGCCCAAGATTAGTGGGTACAAAATAATTAACTTGAGGATGTTTCCCCCCAGGTGGTTGTTGATTTCCTCGGAAAGGAAAATTCCAAGGTTGAGATTGTAATCCAAGGAAATTTTGGTCATATACCAGGTTATGGCCTCCAATTTGAGGTTATCCCCCAACTTGAGGTTTCCCCCCAACTTGAGGTTGACCTCCAATAGGAATTTGAAAACCATACGTGAAAAAATGACTTTTGCCTCCAACTTGATTGGAGCTACTAGGGCCAGGACAATTAGATCCTCTAGGCGAAGGTGGAGGAGGAATGTTAGGCCCCCTTAAGAGAACCTAGGTAGGTGTAGGAACAAAACTACTAGTAGCATTGTACCTAGGAGGAACAAAAAAATTAAACCCTCTGGATGGATTCTAGGTAGGATTAACAATGGAAGTATTCAAAGAATTATACCCAGGTGGAAGTCACAAATTTGATCTAAGAGGAAGTTGTGTTACAATAGGGGTTTGAGTAATCACCACATTTCTGGTAGAAACAGGTGTAGCTTGAGGGACCATGGTAGAGTTAGTGAGATGCAGAGGAAGAATTCTATGAGAACCAACCAACAATTGGTTTGAAACCATGACAACATTACTAGTCATGCAAGTAAAATGATCTAAAGGTATTGTATAAGCAGTGGAAGTCACAGGATTTTGTGATACCATAGGTTGATTGGGACCCATTCCTAGTTTATCAAAAATATTGTGTCTCGAAGAGGTCCTCCAAAAAGAATAGATAGGGACATAGCTAGGGTTAGAAATTCTAGTAGTATGAACCAAAGTTCTAAATGACTCACTCTGAAAAAGCGGATCGTCTACACTAGACTCTGTGTGAGGTCTAGTAGGTATTCCAGTATAATCTTCAGCAACAACGTCTCCCGATGAATTAATCTGAAACAAAAGTGGATCATGTACAACACTCAATAACAAATTTACAGGAAGTATTGATTCCTCTAATGGAGTAGAACTTAAAATATCAGAGGCTACATCGTTATTGATTGCTCCTTCAGGAGAACCCTCTGGTGAGTTAGGAAGAAAAGGAGTGTATTCTTCCAGATCTTTTGGAGGTAACCCTTGAATCGTACGTGAACAATGAGGGCTGATGTTGGCCACACAAAATAAAGAATGAAATAAATATATGTCCAACTAGAGAAACAAACATCACTCACTAATAAAATCTAGATATCAAGCACGCAAACAAACCTTCTTATTTCTAAGTCACTAGTTGGTGATGAAATCCAACATTGTGAAATCAAGACAAGAAGGGGCTAAGATAAAGCAAGTTGAAAATTTATGTTGACGACCTTCTTAACAGACTTACACCCTAGTGCAAGCCCCCACACATAATTGTGGGTATACCCTCCAAGGAGCCTAAGTGAGTTTGTCCAACGTCGATTCTAGGTACCATGAAGACTTTCCCCTCCACAATCACCTTGTGTAAATACTCTAAAGATATAGGGCACTAAGGTTACTGATTATGATAATGATGCTTGTGGAAACAATCGATAGTTCGATCCACGTGCAAAGGCAAGGTATCTAAGCCCAAAATCAACTTAAGAAGGTCCCCATAGGATTTTCTTCTCAAGTGACCCCCAATAATACACACGATATCTACACTAAGACCAACAAAGCAGGGTGAGTAACTCTTCCAGTCCTAATGCAACCTCTTGATTGACCCTTGTGTTAGAATAGATTCTCAGGACAAAATGTAGCAAGTGGATTTGAACTCTCCCTATCACAAGATACTATTGTGTGTTTTGATGCTTTGGAGAGTGTTCTTTACAACCTATTCCAAAGAGCTATCCTAGCTAATGTTGGTGAAGAGAAGTTCTAGAAAATAAAAGTTGCTAATAGATTTTAAAATTGCATTGTATTTTAAAGGTTGTTGCTTACTCAAAAGGGAAACAAAAATGAAACCGATGATGTATTTGACCTTTACCCAATAAAATGCAAGAAGAGATGATATGGAATCGTTTAATTCAATGAACTCTAATTACAGTAAGGAGAAGGTTTCTCTTTTTGGAATACAAAAGCTACAAAACACAATTTCTCAATTTTTAAATGAAAAAGATTCCAAATAGTCAAAAACTACTAAATTTTCCAATTTTTCTCGTTTTATAAATATTTGAGTGCAATTATTTTCTTGTAAAGACTACTAAAAAGAAGAATGAATTAAATTATTTCTTTCTCAAATCAAATCAAATATGCAATGAATAAAATAAAGCATGGTCCAAGAAAACTAACACATTCTCAATACTATTCCCAAATCAAACTCACAATTTAGACAAAAATGAAATTATAAGAAAACCTTTTGTGAAATACAAAAAAAAATTGTCTCTTAATCAATTAACAATCCATAAATTAAAACCAATCCAAAACTCCAAATAAATCAAGGACTCCTTATCAAAAAAGCACTCAAGACTAAGATCTCGAGATTATACCCTTATGACAAGAAACCAAAAGCAAAACTTGCAAAGCTTACAAAGAAGACTTTCAATTTTTGAAAATCGATCAAATGCAGGATTCAAAGTTATAAATAAATCATTCACTAGTGTCATAAGTTCATTCCAGGCAGTACAAACAAAACTGGGTAGAGAAAATAAAAAAGGCTATCACCCAACAATTCCTACAGGAATTGTCGCATGTTGTAGAGGAGTACAATGAGATGATCTAGGATCATCGTAGTCTATCAAAAAATTACAGTGCGATGTCATCATATTGGTTTGCACCAGTAGAGTGTGACATCAGAGGATCTTCATAGGATGTCAATAGAGTACAGTGCAATGATCTCTGAAAATAAAGAAAAATGGGAAGAAAAACAAAATTTCTCAATGAACCTTTAGACCCAGGGAGTCAAGAATCTCAGGGATGATTTTAGGGGCTAAATTTCGCTCATGGGCTAATTTTCCATGGTTTTTCCAAAAACGAGATTCGCTATTTTAAAAATGATTCACCCAAATTCTATAGGATAAAATTATTTTACCTGAAAATCGCCAAAAATTTATAAAAACTATATAAAATACTTAGAAATTTGAATATTTTTACAAAAATATCACCAAACATTTATAGTTGACATATGAAGGATTAGTAATATTCGCCAAGGTTTCTACATTTTAAAATAAATTTCCATCCTTAAAATCATCCCTGGTCAAGATGGATCACCCACAGACTCAGAGAATGAAATTAACCAAAATAAGGCATGCTAAAATCAAATAAGAAGAAAAAAACCAAAAAAGGTTGTATCCCCAGTATGTTCGCCAATTTTTTTATCAAACTAATTGGTAAGCACATACACAAAATGATCTCCCTAACTTCCACAGGAAGCTAGAACAAAACAAGATAGCATACACACTTCACCTTAGACTTCATTGTCATATAAACTAGTTTAGAGAGGTACAAGTGACATACATTTTAAATGACACTTGATCCTCGCTAGTGTCATCTTTGTATCTCCTTCTTTGAGTTTGCGGGACGGTGAACTTGTTTTAAGAAGAACAAACCAACAAAGAGAGAGAACAAATGTATATATATTCGAATGAATTCTTTGTATAATATCAATGAGTTATACAATAAAATTTAAGACACCTTTATAGGGAAGAAATGTATTGCTACATTATATTAAATGGAAAGTGGAGAATACAACCCATGCCTTGATGTTGCAAGGTCTCTTTCAATGGCTCTTTTCTCCAACACACACACCTTTTCTCCATTGTCTTTGATGAAAAAGATCCACAATTTGACTTAGAGAACTAAAACAAATCTCTCAAGCATAATATGTAGTAGAACTCTTCATGCATATGAAAGCCATTGCAAACCTTAGCCTTTTCCATAAGAGATCCCTCTTTATATAGTGTGAAAGAGAGATGGATGAGGGGATTAAGATGATCCCACTAAATCATATAAGAGAGTAAGATCCAAACCGATTGGAGGCCACCTCATCTTCTAGAATATTCCCTTCTAGAACATTCGTGAATTATGACTTTTCCTTTTCTTAAGTATCGTCGCACCCTATACACATGCATCCTGTGATGAAGTTGCAGTCCAGTTTTAGTGTAGAGTGCGATGATCAGGAATCATCTCACCACATGCATACAACAGGGTGCGACGACCTTCCTTGTTATAGTTTTTTAAAGAGAAAAAGTAAACCACTTTTCTCATGGAGAAAGTCTCTTTGAATATTTTCAGGGAACATGAGCACATGTTGTCAGTTGATCACTGAGGTGACCAAAATAATTTGTAACACCCCCTCTTTTTTTAAACTTCGTCCTAAAGTTGTAAAAAATATAAATACAATAAACAAAGCATCTGACAAGATCTATATGTTTAACCATCAAATAAATATGGAAACCACTAGCGCATATCATATGCGTCCTCCTAGGTAGACGAGTGTGGACTAGAATTGTCCCACTGGACCTTGACCTAATCGACTACTCGATGTCATAGATATCAAATGCAATGGTCTATAATGAAGATTGGCTCTGCCATGAGTGCACCCTTGTCTGACACCGCAAGGAACTCATGTCAATCTCATGTGTAGGATCACTAACATAATGTTGCAAAACAGATACAAGAAAAACATCATGCATACTAAAAAAAGAATCAGGCAAGGCTAGTCGATAGGCTACATTCCCTTTCTTTTCCACAAATTCGAAAGGTCCCATAAACCTAGGAGATATTTTAACACCCTTTACAAGCTTGACCGAACTCTTGTGCAGTTTCACCCGCAAGAAAACACAGTCTCCAACTTCATAATTACGGTCAACACATTGTGCATCGACATAACTCTTATGCTGATCTTACACCTCTTTAATCCTTTGTCTTATGATTGTATTTGTTCTTCCATTTCTTGGATCATTTTTGGCCCTACCAAGACCCTATCCTCAAGTCAATCCCATCTCAATGGCGTCTAAAATGGTCATCTATAAAGGAAATCAAATGGTGACATCTTAATGGTACCTTGATAGTTGTTTTTGTACACAAACTCTACTAGTTGAAATAATTACTCCCAACTCTTATGTTGGTCCATCACATACATATGCAACATATCTTCCAAAATTTGGTTCCTTCCTTCTATTTACCCGTCCGTCTCAAGGTGATATGTTGTACTAAAGTTTAGTTGTGTCCCCAAGGCCTCTTGGAAACTAGTCCAAAAATGTCTTGTAAACACTAATCCTCTATCAGATATGATACTTTTAGGCACTCCATGTAATCTCACAATATTATTGATAACAAATCTAGCTATGTCTACCACCCGATACGTTGTACGCATGAGGATAAATGTGCACTCTTTGTCAGAGTGTCAACTACCACGAAAATTGATTTGTTCGTCCTTGCCGTAAGCAAAAATCCTGCAATAAAGTCCATCGAAATGACCTCCCATTTCAATTCTGGAATGACGTGTGGCTGTAGTAATCTTGTTATATGTCTATGTTCAGCCTTCATTTGCTGACATTCTAGACATCTCTCCACGTAAGTAACTATGTCCTCCTTCATTCCTTTCCAAAAGAATAAGGGCTTAAGTTCCTCCCTCATCTTAGTGACTCCTGGATGAGCCATGTACATTGATCCATGAGCTTCGTTTAAGATCAAACTTCTCAATTCATCATTACGAGGTACGTAAATCCAGTTGTTATACCTCATCAATCTATCATTTTCCAATGTATATCCTTCAAACCTTGGTACCAACATGGTGTCTTGTCTGATATTTTCCTTAAGCTCTTTATACCAGTCATCGTCGAACTGTATATTTAGAATATTTTCTCGAAGATTCGTCTGAAGAGGTATCACCAAAAGTATTTGTGGTATCTGACTCAATGCATCTTCCACTCTTTTCATTGTTCATTTTATGTAAGTAATCTTAAAATTGTATTCGCTAAGAAATTTTTACCAACACATTTGTCATGTTTTCAAGTCACTTTCCGTAAAAATGTGTTGCAAACCTGTAGTGTCCATTTTAATTTAAACAACAAATAATTAATCAAACATAAACTGTAATAGTAATATCAACTTGATTTCAATAATTCAGTAGTTTCTTATATTCCTTAAATTTCATAAAACAATTACATAAATTAACATACCTGGGTCTGATGCTAACCCTCGTCTTTCCACTTGCCTTGTTGACCATTGTTGAACTGTGTAAACACTGCCCAAACCTTGTTCCACCCTGCCAACTAGGACAACTGCCTAGCTCCAGGATATCATATGGATATTCTGGCCCCTGTGCCCAAAACCCCCAACAAACCGGTGCCCCTTGAACTAATCCTCCCGACTCCAAAACTCAACTCTCCTCTCTGCAAATCCAAGAGAGCCCCAAAAGAAAAAAAGTAATCCTATCGGATGATCCCCCTTCGTAAACCTCCTTCCCCCCCCCCC
>JZKD02S1677473.1:1546051-1556397 GCA_000966675.3 Picea glauca
GGTTATTTTCATTTTTATTTTTTTTTAAACTGTTTCTAGTTCTAGGGTGGTTTCGTTTTTAGATTGTTTTCAATTTATATGACATGAAAACTGTAGAATATTTTTCTATGTAGTAGGGAACTTTGCTTCAATCCAGGGAATAAATTTCTGGTATTTTTTCTTTTATCAGTTTAAGAAACTCCCTATTTTATGCTTACTTAAACAGTGGTATATATATATATATATATATATATATTTAAAGAAATAAATTTCAGTTGTAAGTAGGCCCTTAAGGCTCCAGTGTTTCAAACTAAAGCTATGATACCATGTGTAGTGTCCATTTTAATTTAAACAACAAATAATTAATCAAACATAAACTGTAACAGTAATATCTACTTGATTTCAGTAACTCAATAGTTTCTTATATTCCTTAAATTTCATAAAAGAATTACATAAATTAACATACCTGGGTCTGATGCTAACCCTCCTCTTTCAACTTGCCTTGTTGACCATTGCTGAACTGTGTAAAAACTACCCAAACCTTGTTCCACCCTACCAACTAGGACAACTTCCTAGCTCCAAGATATCATATGGATATCCTGGACCCCGTGCCCAAAACCCCCAGCAAACCGGTGTCCCCTAAACTAATCCTCCCGACTCCAAAACTCAACTCTCCTCTCTGCAAATCCAAGAGAGCCCCCAAAGAAAAAAAATAATCTCGTTGAATGATCCCCCTTCGTAAACCTCCTCCTCCCCCATATCCTTCCTTCACCGCCTCTTTCATTTACTTCCTTACCTACACATTTATTATCTTATCCCCTTATAATTAATATCTTATCCCTTTTAATTAATATCTTATCCCTTTTTATGTACGTAACCTTTTTATTTAAACAATATAACTTGTTATCCCTTTTAAATTTAATACCCATGTTATTGAATATAATAGGTACTTAATTAATTAATTAATTAATCAAAATTATAACCTTTAATTAATTAATAAATACTTATTTAATATCATTAGACCAATCTTTGTTTAGTTATTAACATGTTAGGAAAAATTGATTACCTAATAAATCTTTTACTTAATAATCCCTAAGTATATATTCTACTAGGGCTATTACAAAACCACAGTGGTTTATTTTTAGTTCAAATTTCCGTCCAATCAAATAGTGTCTCAATACGCTTAGGGAATACACAATGGCCAATAACTACAAATCATGCATTGCATAGTTGTCCTCATGCTTTCTTAATTTCTTTGATATGTAAGCGATCACACGACCATATTGCATCAACACTCCGCCTAAAACTTCCTTGGATGCATCCATGTAGACCAAGAATTCCTAGTCCATGTCAAGAAATTTTATTATTGACACTATCATCAACAACCCCATGAGCCTTTGAAATGCTTTCACACACTTCTCGGTCCACAAACTTCTTGTTTTTCTTCTGGAATTTTGTGATAAGATTTGCTATCTTTGAAAAACCTTCGATGAACCATCGACAATATCCTGCTAAACCCATAAAGCTACGTACTTCTAGTACATTTGTTGTTGCAGTCCATTCCATAGTAGCTTCTACCTTCACTAGATCCATTGTGATTCCTTCACTGTAGATAACATGCCCTAAGTAATGAGTCTTCCATTGATAAAAAGAGCATTTTGACAGTTTCCCATATAATTTATTTTCTCGTAAACATTATAGCACCAAGCGCAAATGTTCGTCATGTTATTTTTTCGTCCAAGAATATATCAATATGTCATCAATGAATACTTGAACAAACTTTTTAAGTATTCACGAAACACCCAATTCATCAAGCTCATGAATACCCCCGGGGCATTTATCAGCCTAAATGGTAAAACAATAAACTTGTAATGCCCGAACCTCATCTTGAATGCGGTCTTAGGAATGGATTCCTCTTTAATTTGCAACTGGTGATATCCTGATCTCAAGTTGATATTTGAAAACACCATCGTGCCTTTCATTTGATGAAACAAATTGTCTACTCTTGGCAACAAATACCGGTTCTTGGTCATTTCCTTGTTCAATTGACAGTAGTCAATACATAGTCTACACGACCCATCCTTCTTTCTTATGAAAAAAATAGGCACACCCCAGGGTGACACCCTGGGTCATATAAGTCCCAGGTCCAAAATATCCTTCATTTTCATTTTCAACTTCTGTAACTTGGGTGTTGACATCCGATAAGGAGTTCTTGCTATCAGTTCAGTTCAAGGTTTCAAATCAATGGTAAAATCCAACTCTCTTTTGGGAGACAAGCCTGGTAGCTCTTTTGGGAACATTTCAACAAACTCTCATACTACCAGAATGTTTTCTAATCCTTCCGCCTCTCCTTTTTCATTTATCACTAAGATTGGATAACGATTTCATCCTTTTCACATAATCTTATGTAGCTGTAGGGAAGAAATGAACCTTAAGGAAACTACCTGGTTTCTTCCTATAATCACTCGTATTTGTCCCTCACCATCAGTCAAACTCAATTGTTTCATCTTACAATTAAGTATCACATCATGCGATTCTAACCAGTCCATACCGATCACAACATCATAATATCCTAAGAACATGATGTACAGGTTGGTCTTCGTTACAAAATATCCCAAGTTAATGAAAAAATCTTGAAACCCTTCCTCAAATCTTTCGTTTGGAACCCAAATCCATTTCTATGTACCTAAACGTGTCATGTTCGACTACCCTTACCTTAATTCTTTTTAGCACTGCACTAGAAATAAAGTTCTCTGTAGCACCGAGATTTATCAAAATACTAAAAGTTTGGTCAGAAATGGTACCTGACATCTCGATCATAGTGGATTGATGCTCATCTTGGCGGTTATTCACCACTGCATGAATCTAGTGGGACTTTCCCAATTTCCAACTGTAGTGTGTTTGGCTGACCCGACTGCTCTGACCTTCTCAACTAGATAGTCTCGCTGGTAATGTGGCTCTCCACATGTCCAATATTTTGTCTTCATTCCAGTACTCTTGGTCCTAGAAGTAGAAGTTGATGGCCTACCATCCCGAGCTCTTGGTCTATTCTACTGAACAAACCTAAGCTACTGTTGTTGTGGGTGATGTTGTTGCAATGCAGATGTCATATGTCTAACCGATCTTGCAGGAGTCCTTCTCTGACCCCCAATGGTCAACTCTTCCTCAGCTATGAGGGCCTTCTGGACTGCATCGTGCAACATATGAGGAATTAGGATCCTCAGCTTCACACAAATATTGAAGTTAAGTCTAAACACAAACTTTTTGACCTTCAACTTCTCCATTTTCAGATGCGGGGCATACCGAAGTAGATCCATAAATTGAGCCTCATACTTTGGCACTGTATGACCACCCTATCGTAATGTGTTGGCTCTTAATGAATTCCTCTAAAAAATACTTCAAACATTTCCCATGACACATCTTCGATGACCATATTTAGTTGAGGTAGGAAAGTCTTCCACCATAGAAGAGTTCTCCCCTTCAGCCAAAAGACCGCCATGTGGGATTTCATGTTGGATGTGTAGTCACAAAGTGAAAAACACATTGCCATGTTCTCCATCCATGCCTTAGTGGCTGATCCATTTGTGGCACCCATGAACTCAGGAAATTTCGCCTTCTTGTGTTCTCTGAGAATGCTACCACTGCCATATGGAGTGCATTATGAACCCTCATTGGGTACATGCACCCTAGCCTCATCTCTATCTAGTTGGTTGATCAAGGCCTCTGACATCCTTTGAAAGTACCTCATCAAACCAACCACCTCTCCCACAACAATATGCTCCTACCCATTGAGTTATTCTTCTCCTTGGGGTTATACCCCTCTGGAGTGGATTCTACTAGAGGCATCACACCTATGCCCCTAGCACCACGTCATCTACCTCCATGATGTCCTCTAATCACGATTACCATATGGAAATATTTCAATTTCATTAGCGATAATTTATTAATCAAGTACTTAATACAATGGAAGGAGTAATGATCCCAAGTCGTAGGGTTGAACCCACTCTGATACCATATGTAACATCCCCTCCGTTATGACAACAAATAGTGATGTATAAAAGGTAAATATATTTTTTTCATTAGGACATTAAATTCATTACAAAATAATAAACAACATCGCAATTGATACATCATCATAACTAAAACAACACATAAGCAGTGTATTAACATAATTAACAATGACACATAATCAACACATAAACAACGACTCAATCAACACACCATTATAATTAATAATGATACAATCAATACATCATGATCAACTAAAGAAAATACAATAAATCATAAACCATGTCACTGAGCATTAAAAGAACTACCTGCCCAACCTACCCTGCAAGGTTAGGACCTCCAAGACACATAAGCAACGCTCACGTCCATGATTCATCCGATTGATTTTGACCATTTAAGGTCTCAGGACTGGAAACTGTTCTGAGGAACAAGGAGGTGTCTAAGTCCCACTAATCCAATCAAGCTGGCAACAACTACATCAACCAATCAATCTTAAACATCAATTATTCAAGGTGCAAGAGTATTTCGATCACTTAATTAAACATACATCAACATTTTTCAATGTGCACAATTAATCTAGTCACTTAGGAAATCCTACATCAAAATTACTCAATGCGCATGAATAATCTATTAACTTAATCATTTATACATCATCATTATTCCATAGCGCAAATCAATCTAATAACTTAATCATCAACATAATCCATGGTGCAAGGGAAATCAATCGCTCAATCATTTATTCATTAACATTTTTAGTGGTGCAAGAGTAAATTGATTACTAAAACAATCATAAATCAACCTTGTATAAATTCACAAGAGTAAACTAATTTCTAGACAATCATAGGTCAAAATAATTAAATGTGTAAGAGTAATCATTACTTTTATTCATTTCTCAAGAAATCTTATCAAGTAACCAATCATACATCGCATTATTAATGGTCGAACCCTATGAACTTGGTAAATTTATTCTTTAAACAAACATAGTGTAATCTATGATGATTAGGAAATCGTTAAACAATTTCTCATGTAGTACACAAGAACATGGTTATAACCATATATACAATAATTCAACACAACAAGTGAATCATCGAGTAACAAGAATAATTCTTGCGCGCCCTAAAGCTAATATATCAAGAAGTTGTAAACTTGTCGTCTACCAATAAATTTTAAAAGATGCAATGAGTAAAATTAATGGCATCTAAAATATTGCAACGTTAAACCATAATGCATGCATAAACCCAAGAATATAAACATGATACACATTATATACACTAGTTGTAGAAAGATGATAAATATCAATAAACCCCCCCCCAAAAAAAAATAAAAATGCACAACTCATTGGAATGCACTAATTACCGTCACATACTACTCGGATCTCACCTGTACCTCATAGAATGGAAATCACGAATTTAAATACACATGCATTTTAAATGTAGTCAATGATCACTCAAACATTACATACTTAGGTTCATAACTTACCCAATAGTGCTTGTATTATTAGCGAAATATATTGAATAATAAGTCAAGGGGATTTACGGTAATGTGAAAAAATTTGTCTCCATTACTTGGCCTTGAATATTTTCTTTGTCTTAGGTCATAGGAGTGTAGAAATCCAAGTAAGGCCACAAAGAAATTTCATACAATGAAGAGAAAGTGAAAAATTGCCAGGATAAATTCACATTTGATGGGTGAATTTGCACAAGGGAAAAATGCAGAGTTGAAGGGAAAAATTGCGAAGAGAAATTCAGATTTGCTGGGAGAATTTTCACAAGGGAAAAACACAGAGCTCAGAGGGAAATATTTCTCGGGGATTCATAAGTGCGGGGATAAACTTGCACAAGGAAAAAAAGAAGAACAGGGTTTCACAATAGAAGAATCACATGGCTATATTCCAAATCATTGGGAAAGTGTTACCACAACAAAAATGCAGAGATGTACAGAGAAAAATCACATGGCTATATTCTAAATCATTGAGCAAGTTTTTCGCCTCAAAAACACAGATATGTACAGAGAAAAATTGCATGGCTATATTCCAAATCCTTGGGCAAGTGTTAACACAACAAAAACACAACAAGGTATAGAGAAAAATCACATGGATATATTCTAAATCGTTGGGCAATTATTTCACCTCCAAAATACAGAGGTGTTAAGGAAATTTTCTAGGAGCTTCCCATGTTGGGCGATTTTTATACACATGAAGAAAAACACAAGGTTCAAGGGAACATTTCCAGGAGTTTCACATGCTGGGCGATTTACACAAATGAAGAAAAATGCAGGGTTCATGATTCCAAGTGGATATTGTCCCAAAAAAAGACCCCAACAACGATCGAAAAGGGTTGTCTACTGGCAGAGTTAGCTATAGAGAGATTAAATGTCCGCGCCTCCTTGTTTAAAAAAAAAAAAATTGAGAGACTTGCATGCAAGAGGGAAGGATTCTCATCGGATTCTAATGGCACCGAGAAACACAGATCAACAGGGAAAAGAACCTTCCAATTAACCATCTAAAACATTACCAATGTTCCATTCACCATTAGACTCGATTACAATTAAACTTACTGGGAAGATATGTTGAATCGATGAATGATTTTATGGTGTTGTCCAACCAGGGCATGCCAAGCAAGGTTCTAAATGAAATTTTTGGAAAACATACAATCTGTAGTGGATGCCCTAGCTTAGGTTCATTGTTTTAGAGTTAAATTAATTGAAATAAATCTAAAAAGAAAACCTACAAATTAGTGAATGGAAATGGCAAAATAAGACAATCTAGAATTTTTTTGAAATTAAAGAAGGTCTCCCTCTCTAGAAACTCTTCTATTATACAACCATCATAGGAAATACACAATTTTGATATTAGGGTTTTTGGCACAATAGAGTCAAAATAAAAATAGAATTAGATATATATTCCCAAATCTTATTACAATTCAAATTTCATATCACATAATGTTTTTCCATAAATCTAGAGTTCTAAAGAAAATTACTGAAATCCAATTTATAACTTAACTATTACAATTACAAGATCAATAAAAATACCATAACTGGTGGTGAAAAATTATGAAACCGAGGATGTCCTTCTGCAACATCGCTCCTTCCTATCTCCCACTTTCCAACCATTGAGACTTCACCAATACCTCCCAGCCAACACTAGGGGTACTCTTATTCCCCCTTATCCCCACAAGATGCAAAGGGGCCACAAACACCCCCAACCAGAAATCCTCTAGCTCCCAGATTACCTCACAAGGTAGAGCCACCACTCTCTCTCAAGCCGGGTATCCCAACTCTCACAAGTAAAACCAATCAAAAAAATTTCAGCATAACATTACTCATAACTAGTGTGATCCATCTTTTAACTCAACCATTTGTTTTATATGAGTTTCCTTAATGACACATTCACTTGCATATTTAATTCACTTTTTAAATAATTAATTAAGAATTGTTTCCTCCATACACTTGTCACCCTCTCTATGAGGTGCACAAGAAATTTCCATAATTTATTTTAATAAAAGTCAATTTCCCTCACCCTTGCTAAAAGCTCTCCTTAAATCGCTCCTAGTTGTCTCTTTATTCCCCTTATTTCAAATTAAATGAATCACGCCTTTCTAAAAATGAGTTGAGTTAAAATAGGATTCTTCTATAGTTAGACTAGAGTTAACTTGACTCTAGATACCTTTCTATGCTTACACATTCTTTTATGCTTTATTCCTTTCTCATCTTAAATTCTAATTTGTTATTTTCTGCACACAAGTGTATTTTATTAATTCTTTATATTTATTTCATCTCTCTTAATTTCTTAATTTGATTTACCCTGTTTCCCATCTTATCTAATTTGTAATTTAGTTTTAGTAATCTCACCATATCTCTTAGATGGATTCCTTATGGTACGGGATGAATACCATTCAACCAAAACCTTGCATGATCTTTCACTATATATTTGATAATTCATAAGAAATACTGAGGGTGCCATGTTTCTTCATTCCCTCCAAGATTTACCTTTCAATAAGTACCAAAGGTGCGATGTTTTTCATTCCCTTCAAGAATCCAACTTTCTTGGTGGGGGTAATGGTGCAACTATTGAGTCCCTGTTAAATACATTTGTGTTTCCCTTATTGAGAGACTACTGGTCACTTAGGATAAAGGTTATCACCTTATTTCATATCTCTCATACAAACCCTTTGAGTGACAAAATATACTTCCCACCTAGACGATAGTGTGAAACCTCTAAGTAAAAGAGTCCCTAGCATTTTAACCTAGGTCATGGAAAATGAGTGTTAGTAGGTGGAAACATGAATGTTGTTACTCCTCTCTTTATAGTACACCATAAATTTGTGTACAATATCATTACCCATGTGTGGAATTATCAACGAGGATATTCCCCATGTTGCACACAATGCAATCGATGCATAAAATAATTCCATAATAAGAATTAAATAATAGCATTAACCATCTAGTGTTATAGGGTACCCTGAATCAATTTGGAGTCCATAATAATGTTGATGCAATCCCACATCAATATATACCTATGGTTTCCTTTCACACTAGGAAATCCAGTAGTAGCATTTGTAAATTAATGTATTGAACATTTTCATTTTAATGTGTCATAACAATATGAATTGACAATGCCAGTTACAACATATTATTCCACATACAATTCATCCATATCAACATATAAATATTTAAATGAACCCATTCAAAACCATAGGTTAAAATCAATAAAATAATTAAAAGTTTGAGTTGCATCATCAACGTACAAGACAATAAACTAGGTCATTTATAAACAAATTCCCTCAAATAATAATATCCACTATGTCATACAAGTAGGAAACAATGAGGCACTACATGTGTTTCCTCTTCAGTAAACTTCATTCCAAATTTATAAAATTATCAGTTGCATCCTCCTAGTTAGTGAAACTAAGACTATAGCTATCAAACTAGACAATTACCAGATCTACCAAGTGATGTCAAAATTGTCAAGTGCACTAGCTTAAAATGTGGATGGTCTTAGTCACTAACGCCTCCTCATCCAACACATGCAAATAACTCAAATCATATACATATGAATGATATTAAATATAATGACGTAACATAAATACATCAAATCCATCATGCATATGATCTAATGACGATAAGAAATTGGTCCCTTTCTTTCAATAATTTCAAATGGTCAAACATATCGTGACAAAAACTTAGCTCCTTCATCAAAATTAATTGATATTTTTTGTGGTCTATGTAGGATTAAACCACATGCAAAAATCTAATTGTGATTAGGAAATACTACACTTGTTAATTTCAAAAGAAATACAGGAGAGAGAAAAATAGAATCAATCTCTACACATAAGAGACTAAGAAACCAACTTGAATCACCTTGTATTAATCCTTCATAATGAATACAATATATAGAACTCTCCACAAGAGGAGTAATGCATACTAGGTTGGGTTTTCCATGTGCATGATTAAGTTAAAAAATCAACCACTCCCACTAGAAAGAGTTAACTAAACTCAGAATTTTATAATAATAAGGAAAGGTCCAAATTAAGGTGTGAACTCAAATGAGAACTCTCCATGAAGTCAACATGCATTCCACACTAGAAAAAATCTCCTAGAATAAGACTATAGTCCAAAAATGAAACTAAAGTCTTAATTGAGTGAGAATTTCATAAATATGGAAGGTCACTAAAAATAGGAAATAGATTAAATCCAAGAATGAGATGGGTAATGTGAAATTCATTAGCATAATAATATTCTCACTTAAGTGCATTCTCTAGCCATGAAATAGGAATTATCTCCTAAAATCAAGGAGTGAAGAAATATTCCTCCTACAAAATAGGAATTTACATAATGGTGGTTTATGAGCCCATGGATTTGGAAACCAATGATATTACATATTGGTAGCCATTGGCTAAAAAGAGACCTACTATAAATATACATGATATAAAGAACAATCCTATTGAGAAGGTGAAAACATAAAAAAATGAGTATGTCACTGAGTATGTAGTTGAGCGTGTACCCTAACAACCCATTTGAAACACAAACAGGGTGTGAAAAATGTTGGGTATCGATAATCTGAATCCATGTTAGGTACTCGTGTACAAGTATAGATGCATAAAAACAGAACAAAAGTGAGCTAAAGAGGAAAAACTGAGTGGGAACAAAACCCCCCCTCTAAATATGCTACTAAAAAAAATGAATGCTAACATGTTGTTAAGAACCAAATATCAATATAGCATAAAAAAACCTCAGAAAAAGTGCCCAACGCCTTGAAAAAGAGATAATTTCAGATAATAAGCCTCTTTGAGGGGGCAACCTCCTTTTACCCCACTTAAATGTTCAAGTACAAGATGATTCAAAATGAAAATGTCTACTTG
>JZKD02S1677473.1:1568586-1606470 GCA_000966675.3 Picea glauca
AAAAAAAATTTGAAAAATAGTCATTAGAAATATAACAAAATTATTCACAAGTTTTTTTTTTACTGTAAAGTGAAATTCTAAATAAAAAAAATACTTTTGTATGCCGGAAGTTGAAGAAATTGTGAAAATACAGTTTTTTTTTTCATAAAACAAGCAAAAGTGTTACCCATCTTCATAATTTTACCCATCATATATCTATAAGATTCATTCATGAAACACATAAACACTCGATATGCAGGAAAAAAGACTTTTCTATTATCTATGTGTGTCTATATAGATGTTTACAAAATTGGACTGTAACAAATTCCCCATTCTCTCAAGCTCTCTCTCTCAGAACTATTCTAACTCCTCAAGCCTATCTACCCATACCTCTCTATCATTCTCTGCCTATCTGCCTTATGAAATATGATACAATATCTCCTTACAAAAGAGGGGCTCTGTGAGCTTGTCCTCTCTCACCTAACCTCATCTATTACATTGAAGTTTTCATAAATGTTTAACCAGACCTGACCACGATTTGGGTCTTCTATAAGAAACCTTTTAAATGAAATCCAACCACTACATGTACAAAGGCATGGCCCAATATTTACAACCTTACAACAAAAAAATCCGTATAGGATTATTTTAAATTTTTAAAAAAATGGAAGGTTTAATGCCTCTCCCTTTCTCCATTACGCGTTTGTGTGTTGGTGTGCTGACACATTTGCTGAGGTGGAGAAATGCTCCTGCATCATACTCCCCTACTAGGAAAAACATGAGCTCCTGCTCATGAGCTCCTCTTCTCCAGTATTGAAATCCACCTGGATCCCAAATTCTCTTCTAGAGTTGTCCTCTTGCTCCTCTATATCTATGCTGCTACTACTACTTCTTTTTCTTATTCTGTTTCTTCCATGCTGCTATGGCAGGCTGTCTTCTATTCATCTCTCCTTTGTTGACTACTTCTGTTGACCTCAACATCAGCTTCCTGATCTCTTCTATTACTATGTCCAGCTACTCCAGTGGTTGGCTCTTCTTATGCAGTCCTCTTTGTTGCAACTCTTCCTTCTTATCAGTGGGAATATCCACTTGATCTCCCACACTATCTTTATCCCCCCTTGTGGCATTGAGTTGCCACTCTGTTGTAGATTCCAATCCTGCAGTCTCATCACTAAGCTACTGCTCAGCTTCTTCTTGTGATGCCATGTTTCCAACTCCTTCCAACCATTTCTCTAGCTGGTATTCTCCTCTATCTGTCTCCAACTTGACCTTTTGGATGTGCAAGCTTTGCACCATTACCCTTCTCTCTAAATCTTCCAGTTCTTCATACAGATCGACAAAGTCCATGTTGTCTTCTTTCTCTTCTTCTGTAAGCTCCAATACTACAGTCATCTCCTCTTCGACTTCCTGGCTGAAAATTTTGAGCGATTTGGCTGAATTCTCTTCTCCTTCTGTTGGGGTAGACATCATTGTATGCTCCATTTCTTCCTCTTTGACAGTTTCTATTGGCTGTCTTTCTTATTCTGCTGCACTTTCATCATGTGCATTGGCCTCTACCTAGTTGTTTTGTAGGAATATATTTATCCATCTAATAATCAGAATGCTCCTCTGATCCTCCTCTTGGATGGTGAAAGTTTTTAATTTGTCATCATCATCATTCACGTGGTCTGCAAATCCACATGAATCTCCATCTATCAGTGCTCTTTGCTGACATGAACTCACTCCTGAGCTCCTGAGACTTTTAGACAGTCTCATTTCTTTCTTCCTGCCCACCTGGCAGTCTATGAGATCAATTGATCCCATCTCATTGCCCACTTGACAATTTGAAACTTCGGCACTACTACCCTGGAAGTACTCAAGACCTGCACCTGGTCTCTTTCCATTTCCCACCTGGCAAGTTGAAATTCCATTTCCTCCCACCTGATAGTTTATGATATCTTCATCTAATCTCTTCTCCTCCTCGTCACTGAGATTTCTCTTAGTTTATAGTTCACAGATGTGAATCAATTCCTCCTCTTTGTCACTAAGGTTTTCAGTATGCCTCAGCCACCTTCTCATCAACCTTCGTTCTCTTCTAGCCAAGAATTTCTTTACTGCACATTTCACTCTCTTCTTCATGGGCGATTCATACACCCAATGCGCTCTTTCATCCTTCTGCATTTTAAATGCGAGATTCTCCATTCTGGATCTTATCTCATTGAACCCCAGATCCATATCTAGATTTTTCTTCTTTTGCTAGTCTCCTCTCCAACCACGCTCATGGCCTTTAGTAGCCATTTCCACCTTTTAGCTGCCTTCCTAAAAAGTCTATGGATTACTCTACATCTGTAAACATCTCCATCTTCTCCCACATCTGACCCGCTACTTAAATTTTTGTTGTTGCACCCATGCAACAACCCTCTCACAGAGCCTCAGTACTCTTCCCTCCTTTCACCTATTGTCTACAAGAAAACTCATGTTTATGATACCACCTGATGTTATCAGGTCATCTCCTTTCACTGTCTTTTCTTTTTCCTCTATCTGTAAGCAAGGCTCGGTCTTATGAATACCTGTGATGCCTACATAAATCAATTTTGTGTTCTGATACCACCTGATGGTGTCTATTAGAGTATATCCTTTCTCTTCTCTTCGCTAAAGAAATAAACAATTTGTGCTCTGATACCACCTGATGGTGTGTATCAGAGTCTCTCTTTTCACCATCTCTCCCTTTGCCTATGATCTAAGGACAAACTTTAGGCTCTGATACCACCTGATGCATCCCCCCTCCCCTTCAGGGTTCTGTGACCTCCCAGTCTTTGGATCATTCCAAGTGTCGAGTTGGATTGACTCTGTGGGATCCTGAATGAACCCATATATTATACACATGCCCCTTTTCTTCCTTTGGTGCAGGTCGTGTGATACCCGCACCTTCTGTCTGTGCTTTCCAGCTCTTTTCAGTTCACCAGTGCTAGCTCCTCTTTACTAGCCCCTTCCTTCATATGACCTTGGGTTGTACCCTTGTACTAATGCATGATTGCAGATGTGGGAAAGAGTGGTTTTATACCAACCCGCTTTTTGTCCCACAATCCTCCTCCAGCTGCCATGTATCTCCCTTCCAAAACCGTCATTGAAATTGTGGTCTGCTTAAGGATTATTATTGTCTAAGCATGTCCTCGCCCTGAAATCCTTCTCGATCGTTGATCTCACTATCATTTGGTGCTTCCTCTGATCGATGGCTATTATCGATCTACATTCCTCTCTTCTTTCCTCCTTCCATGCATCTCCATAGATCTATACAATCTGTCGACACGTAGTCTTGTTTGAATCAACAATTGTTGTTGAATCTGCCTTTCCAAACTCTGAGAGATTCAATTCTCAAACTCCACTCTCCTCTGCATGAAAATATTCCAGAGTGAAAGATCTATTGCCACTTATCCCCTTGAATCTATGGCCAGGATCTCCTCTATGAGTTCGACCTTCAAGAATATCAATTCTCAAGTTCTCACCTCTACTGACTGGGCATCTCTTGGAGTGGAAGATCTGCTGACACATATATCCCTAATCAACGACTGTGCTCTCACTTCGAGTCCTTGGCCTCCTCGACTAGATCAACGGTCCTGGAATCCTCCTCTCAATTAATGGTCGAGATCCTTTTCTGGTTCTAAGCTTCTGAGGTCTCAAATCTCAACCCTTTTCCTTCTCCCCAAATATGCAGAATCCTGCCACGTGTCCTCTTAAATCCAATGGCTATGAATTTCTTCAGAACTTTACCCATAGTTCACATATTTCTGCCATGTCTCCTCTCTTGATTTGACGAATCAGATTCACTTCAGATGATATAATGTCTCAGAATCTCTTTGGCCTTTGGCGCTTCAGCTCTTCGGCTCCCCAATGCTTCGGCTCTTCGGCTCCCCAATGCTTCGGCTTTGCGGCTCCCCGACGCTTCGACTCTTCAGCGCTTCGAAATTTGGCTATTTAAGTTCTTAAAACTGAAACTCCACTGTAACTTTCCCCAGAGCTTGTGATTTAGCGACAAGTGTCCCCTCGTAGATCAATGAATCTTGACTCTTCATCTCTTCAGGCCTCGGTTGTTTCAACTCTTCAACCTCCGCCTCCTTTCATCTCATTGAAACATATCCCTTCTAGATCCAACGGTCCATATTCTCCTTTCACGAATCGAGATTTCACGACTTGTGACTTACAAGTCACAACTTCCTTCACATCCCAGACTTCTGAAATTATGATATTTCAGAGCATCCAAATCTAACGGTTTGCTCTCCTCTGGATCTAACGGTCTAGATCTCATTGAAATTTCGCATATCGCGAAGTCGAAAGAATTTTCACCTCCGTTCTCCCAATCCCCTAAATGCCAAAATTCTCCCTGGAAAATCAACGGTCCAGATCTCTCCTTAGTCAAGGACTGGGATCTTTTTGCGATTTCACGTTTCACTAGTTTCACGAATTTTCCATTTGACTTCTTTGAATCATGAGTCAGCAAAATGATGATCACTCGCCATGTGTCCCTTCCGATGGACGGTTCTGATGATGTCGAGATTTCATGATTTTGCAAAACCCTCTCTCCTGTGCACTCCAAAGAGTTAAAATCCATGCATGTTACTCTGGATCCAATAGTTGTTGATCCACGCGCTCAGATCTGATGGCTCAAATCTGTTTCCCATGTGCTCATTTTTCCTTTGTCTAGACATACATCTAACAGTCTAGGTTCTTCTCCACAACCGATCAGATGGTTGTTTTCACTCCTTCTCCTGAGCTTCCACCTTCTCCTGAATTAGAAGATTTTGTCAATGTTCGAAAGGTCTTGGCCTTTGAACTTCTTCCCACGGACCCAACTCTTGGTCTTGCTTTGGTCTTGTAGCGTTATCCCTCCTTTGAGCTTTTGGACTTAGAATAAGTCCGACTATTTTGCAACCACAGTGTTATCTCTTCTGAGATTGACCTCCTCAAAGGTTTTTATCCCCCACACACACCTTGCATTCTCGGGATTTCGTCAAACTCAGATCTGAAGGATTTATTGAAAAAGAAATAACTCTCTCCCTCATGGAATCCTTCTTAATGCACTCCTTTCAGATATTATCCTCACAGAGTATTCAATAATGTTGTTTCTCTCGAACTCAACATTGAGTTCTTCTGTGCACACTTGCATTGGCTATATTCCCACTTGGAAGAGCTTCGACAAAGTTCTAAGTAACTCTGTTTCTCTATGCTTCTTTCACACAGTCCCCCCTTTAAGGCATTCAGTGACCTTGAGGTTCCTCTTGAGCTTGTGATCACTCTGGTGTGCTCTCCTAACACTTTATTTTCTGACTCCGCAGAGTTCAGATGCGCACTCCTTTCACTGGCTATAGAACCTCTGATGTTATGTTGTGCACTCCTTTCACATCCTAAAGAATCTAGAACAATATTATGAGACTCAATGAAGATAAATGAAATCTGTCTTTCTACTATGAATAAATCTTATCATATATCTAAAAAATTCATTCATGAAACACATAAACACTCGATATGCTGAAAAAACTACTTTTCTATTATCTCTGTGTGTCTATACAGATGTTTACAAAACTGGACTATAACAAAGTCCCTGTTCTCTCAATCTCTCTCTCATAACTATTCTACTGCCTCAATCCTCTCTACCTAGATCTGCCTATCCTTCTCTTCCTATCTACCTTAGGAAATCTGATACAAGATCTCCTTACAAAACATGGGCTCTGCGAGCTCGTCCTCTCTCACCTAACCTCATCTATTACATTGAAGTTTTCCTAAATGTTTACCCAGACCTAACCACGATTTGGTCCTGCTACAAGAAACCTTTTAAATGAAGTCCAAACACTACCTGTACAAAGGCATGGCCTGGTATTTACAACCTTATAACACAAAAATCCGTATAGGATTATTTCAAATTTAAATAAAAATGGGAGGTTTAATGCCTCTCCATTTCTCCATTGCATTTTTGTGTGCTGGCGTGTTGGCATATTTACTGAGGTGGAGTGATGCTCCTACATCAATAGTCAATGGTATTTCCTTCCCAATCCGAGTTCGTGTAACCAATAAGATATAAGTAATATCCTATTGTATAGTGTATACGAAAGCGGGTAGTTCCTTTGACATATTTCAGAATCATGTTTGTTGACTTCTAGTGAAGCTCATGTGGCTCCTGCATGTTCCTGGAAACTAATACAACTGCATAAGAGATGTTTGGTTGAGAGTGTGTAAGGTAGATAAGACTCCCCACCAATTGTAATATCTAGTACAATCAACCAAAGGTGATGGATCGACATCCTCTAGTATAACCCATAACTAAAAGGGTGTTATAGATGGCTTGTAATATGTAATATGAAACATGTCAAGTATATATATGGTTTACTTGGACTAATACATCGCGATTCCTGAATCATTCTATCTAATTTCAAATTTACCAAGAAAGTAATGTAATAATCCCATATATGTCATAGGAAACCTTGCATGCAAAGCGATATTCACTACAACAATGGAGGAGGATGAGCTCCCTATGGCGATTAAATCATATACATATAGAACTATCAATATAAGAGAATATTTGTGCTTCATCATGTAAAAATTCTAAGTATCTGATCTACATTTAAGAAAACCTATAGAGAGAAGATAAGACTCAATTTTAGCATTCCATGCCCGAGGTGCTTGCTTGAGTACATACAATGATTTCCTCAACCTGGAAACTAATGGTGGATCTTGAGCATGTCCCTTTAGATGATACGAATATATTTTTTCATTAATATCTCCATGTAATAATGCATTATTCACATTCATATGATGTACCTCTCACTTTCTAGCTACTACAATAGCTAGAGCTAACCGAATGGAATCAATCTTGGCAACCAGTGAAGAACTCTCATCATATTAAATGACTTGTACTTGTGAGAAAATTTTAGCTAATAATTGAGCCTTATAATTTGTAATGATTCCATCAACATCCATGTTTTTCTTTAAAATCTACTTACATCTAAAAAGATTCTTGTTGGAAGGTAGATAACCAACTCCCATGTGTTGTTCTCTATCAGGGAATTGTACTCCTCTTTCATGTTTTCCTTCCAATGGAGGTTTCCTTTATCCTATGTGTACAACTGAGGGTCTGATACAAGTACCATATAACAATAAATAGGCAAAAAAGGTTTGTTGGTAGTAATATCTTGCATAAGCTCCACAAACTTAGATCTGGTTCTCTGTGGATCGAAGAGATCACCCACTAGATCATCTTCTTCGTAAAGAGCCCGTTGTCCCCATAATGGTAGATGTCGTGGAAATGAAAATTATTGATACTGATAATAAATATCAAATATATCGTATACAAATATATGATAAAAAATATGATAACAAGAATTTTCATAAAGCTACGCAACTAGTGGTGGTGGAGACAAAGATGTGGATTGGTTTTAAAGTACATGTGAAGGACCCTCTTCAAATTTAATACTCCTATGAATGGAATATTCATTACCATGTGTTATAATATATATATGTAATTATATTTATTAGTAAAGTGAGAGAATGTGTACAACTTGGAATGGTGATTAACCACACCAACAACAATTTCTGAACCATCTGACAATTCAGAAATAATAACTAAGTCCAGAATGAACTCCACCTTCTTCCCTAAACCCAAATGAGTGTTTTGATAGATGGGGAGGATATTCAATCAAATATTTGGAGCATGGAGTACATTCTAAAAGCATCCATGGTCTATATCAAATCTACCCCTAACACACACCTTAGCAGGAGAATCATCTCCCATGAAGATCAGTGGTCTGGAACAAGTCTCCAAATATGAGAAAAGTCTATCTAATGAGGCCATGTGATGGGCAACCACTTAATAAATCACCCAAGCATTAGGAGAATATTAAATAGAAAGTAATACATGACCATTACCTATTTCTGAATATGACTTCTCTAAATACTTTTTCCTTGCAATATCTAGAATACAATCCTCAAGGTGATGCTCCTCAAGTGATTGTGCCATGAGATATATGGTATTTTTCATGCAATAACTCTTAGTATGGAACCCATTGTTACAGTAGGAACACTTTGTATTATCCCTCTTTATATTTGATTCCTTGGAACATGAACTCTCATCTATGGAATTTTTCTTACCTTCATTCTTGTTCTCTTGGTCCTTCTTACCCTCGTTCATCTACTTATTCTTATTTTAAATTCATTGCGTTTTAAGAGCATGGGGATTTGAAATCTTAAGCTCCCCTATATGGATGAGCTTTGTATTCTCATGTATAAGTTCCTCCATGAACTCATATAGGGATTGCATCTTCAATGTGGACCCAATATATAACCTGGTACTATGAAAATAAGAGGTGTAGACATAATACTCTGGTCCTACATTGGTTAGAATTGAAAATATTAATTGTTCATATTTCTTATCAATTCCACAATCCCTAACATGAAAAAGTAAAGTTTTAAAATTATAGAAATAGTCCTATAGGTTATCAAAATCACTCGGATTCAATGCATGTAGATCATTCTGTGACTGATGGCCTCTTACGTTGTTTTGTTTTCCTCGCAAATCCTTCAACTTTTTCCAAACTTCGTTTGGAGTCTTGCAAGTATCGACATCGAACAGGAGATATGGAGAGATGATCAAGAACAATATATTGTAGGATTCAACCATTCTGTTGAAGTATTTTGATTTATTTATGGCTGAAGTAGGCTCAACCTCAGTCACAATGGTGACCCCATACAAACCCTTGCTATGAAGTAGAAGCTCTATCTTGTGCTTCCACTCAAACTAGTTGAAAGGTATCAAGATCACTGAAGAAGATGGTTGATCTATAGTTCTTTGTAGGATGTCGAATATGATATATAAACCTGCAATAAAAGTGAATACTCCCTCAATAATATCTTTGATAGTATGTAGGATTAAACCACACTCCAAGATTTGATTATGAATAGGAAATACTACAGTAGTTAATTGAAAAATAAAGAGAGGGGAGAGAAAAATAAAATCAGTCTTAACACATAATAGACTAAAAAACCAAATTAAATCACCTTGTATTAATCCTTGATCATGAGTACAATATATAGGACTCTCCACATGAGGAGTGGTGCACACTAGGTTGGGGTTTCCATGTGCATGGTCAAGTAAACATAGCAACGACTCCCACTAGAAATTAACTAATGGAAAAAGTTGCTAATAATAAGGAAACGTCAAAAATAAGGTGTGAACTCAAGTGAGAACTCTCCATGAAGTCAACATGCGTTCGACACTAGAAAAACTTTCCTAGAGTAAAACTAGACTCCAAAAATGGAACTAATGTCCTAATTGAGAGACAATTTTATAAATATGGAAAGTCACTAAAAATAGTAAATATGTTAACTCCAATAATAATATGGGTAATGAGCACTTCCTTAGGACAATAATATTCTCACTCAAGTGCACTCTCTACCCATGAAATATGAATTATCTCCTAAAATCGAGCTCTTCCTCCTAGAAAAAAGGAATTTACCTAATGGTGGTTTATGAGCCCAGAGTTTTGGAAACCCATGATATTTCCCCATGGTATTACATATAGGGAGCCACTGGATAAAAATAGATCACTATACATATACATGTTATAAATAACAATCCTTCCGAGAAAGTGGAAAAATGAAAAAATGAGTATGTCACTGAGTATGTAGTTGAGCATGTACCCTAATAGTCTCATCCACAAGAATAATTTGTGTCCAACTTTCTAATTTATATCAAATCCATGTGCATCTTCATAACCCTTTTTTTTATATTGTTCTTTTTTCAGTCTTCCCTTAATCAATTTTATTGGTTCTTCCATTTATTGGATCAATTCTAGTCCAACCAAGACTCTGTCCTCTAGCATATCCAAAATAACAGGTATCCTACATAGACTACATGGTCTACCATAGAAAAATTTGAATGGTTCCATGTTAATCAAAATTTGATTTGATTTATTCTTTTAGTCTATCCATTAGTCTCTAGGTTGTATGCTAATCTAAAATTAAGTTGCATTACCATTCCTTCTTGGAAACTCATCCAAAATATTCATGTAAACACTAGCCTCTTGTCTGATATTTTCTTCTTTGTAATTCCATGTGACCTTACTATCTTGTTATTAAACACCCTTGTATATGTTTAGTACATTGTCTTTATTGAGATAAAATATGCACTTTTGGTCAAAGTGTCTACTACCAAAAATATATAATTGTGTATCCTGTATGTCATAGGTAATCAATCAAAATCACTTCCCATTTTGATTCTGGTATCGCATGTGGCTGTAACAATACTATTGGATGCTGATGTTCAACCTTCACTTACTAACACTCAAGACGTATAATTACAAAATTAAATATATCCTTCTTTATTGCTTTCAAAAATAATATAATTTTAAGCCCACATTCATGTTCTTGATTCTTAGATGATATATATAAACTGTTCTATGATATTATTTTAGTATCAAATTATGAATTTCATTATTTAGTGGTACATATATCTTTCTATGAAATCTTAGTAATCCCTCTTCATCTAAGGCATATCCTTCATATTTCACAACTCTCGTTAATTCATTTTCTAGATACAATTTAACTTATTTGTACCATTTGTCTTCTAATTGTACATCATAATTGAGAACACATGTCGCCTTTGAATCAAAGAGTTTGCTTGTTGGAATTATTGTCATTGATGTCAAAGGATTAATGATGTCCATGGGTTTCAAACCCATGGGTTTTGGGTATTCTCCCATGGTATTTAAGTTATTTTCCCATGGTATTGGAAAATTAATTATTTAATTAATGGATATGTCCCTTCATGAAGGGTTATGAAAAAGTATAAAAACATAAATCATTGAGAGAAAGGTTTTGTGTGAAAAATGGATTATAAAAGATTGAATTGCGAAATTAGATTCAGGCCATCTTGGCATTTTCGTGATAAATTTTTCTAATAGGATATTTCAGACTTTGGTATTTTAAAGAGATGGAGGATAAAAATTGGTGTACATGTGGTAAAAAGTTCATATGTTGGTTCAATATACCTTTAGAGATATGACGTGTGGAAGTCAGGGTTCTTGAATGCTCCTCAAATTAGTTTCAAATAGGTCATCTTGACACATTCGCTATAAATGTTTTTATGGGATATTTCAGACCCTAATTTTTTTCAAAGACAAAGGATAGATCTTGGTGTATATGTGTTAAAATTTTTATATGTTGGTTCACTAAAATTTATAAGATATTCCTTGTCGAAGTTAGGGTTCTTGAATTCTCTAAAAATAAGTTTCAAACATGTAGTCTTGACACTTTCATTATAATTTATCTTCTTGGATGTTTCAGACCTTAAAATTTTGTATAGAAATAGGATAGATCGTGGTGTATATGTGGTAAACATTTAAGATGTTGGTTCAATATACTTTTTGATGTATACTGTGTGGAAGTTAGGGTTCCAGAATGTTCCTGAAATCAGTTTTAAACAATTTTCAGTTTGGAATTTTCACTATAACTTCTTTTCTGTGACTCTTGCGATTATGAAATTTTTATAGAATAGAGGATACATACAAAAGTACCTTACGTAAAAAATTTATATGTTGGTATATTGTACTTTGTGAGATATTCTCTATGGAAGTTAGGGTTTTTGAATGGTCTTGAGATCTGTTTTAAACATGTTAGTCTGGCATTTTCACTATAACTTCTTCTTCTTCTTCTTCTTCTTCTATTTTTTTTTTTTTTTTTCTTTTGGAACTCTTCAAACTGTGAAAATTTCAAATAACAATGGGGAGATATTGAAGTAAATCAAGTAAAAATTTTAGCATCACATTTACAAAATTGGATACATGGCATGTTGTACAAGTTCGTTCTTGGGAAGAAGGTGCAAAAATACAAGCTTTGGGAAAGTTTCCATTTGGAGATTTAAATTTTGGTAAGACCAAGTAAAGGTAGAAGGAGTTAGTAGACATGGTGAAGGAATAAGCAGTGACTAGACCTGGTAAAGACACAAGCATTGAGAAAACATGGTGAATGAAGAAATATAAATCATACTTGATGAAAGTTGGTGCAACTCAGAGATGAATGTCTCTTGCTAAGTCGGTGCTTAGTGGTGGGGATTGGTCTCTCCAATCAATTGATGTATATAAATATCTATAATAGATTAGTGTATTTTTATAAGTTGGTGCTTAGTAATGGTGAATGATGTCTCCAGTGGATTGCATACTATGAATATTTGTAAGAGATTCCTATCTCTTGCTAAGTTGATTCTTAGTGGTGTGGATTGGTATCTATGAAGATCAATAAGAGTAGGTTGGTGCCTATTAAGATTAAAACTATTGGAGATTGGTGTCTGTAGTAGGTTGGTGTCTACAAATATTTGTAACAATAGGTTTATTGTTACAAATATTTGTAACAATATGTTGGTGCCTAGAAATAATTATAAATAAAAGTTTTGTAGTTTTATATTGAAAGGATTTCCACATAGATATTATGTTCCATATTCTACAATTAATAGATCTTATCTGCAAATTTTTTTTTATGGATGATGAGTGTTTTAAAAAGTAAAAATTCACAAATCAGTGGTGTATGCAGATATTCAAAAATATTTGTTGGTTTGAAAAATGGATTCACGGTGACCTAAATTGGTGTCTTTAGAAAA
The DNA here is from genome assembly GCA_000966675.3 of Picea glauca. Taxonomy (NCBI): domain Eukaryota; kingdom Viridiplantae; phylum Streptophyta; class Pinopsida; order Pinales; family Pinaceae; genus Picea; species Picea glauca. The sequence continues at coordinate 1,581,182 of JZKD02S1677473.1, forward strand.
TGGGTTTTCAACGGTTAATGGAAATACTTAACGGTTTGGTCAGAATTGCATTCCGAAATTTGCCTCCCTGGAGATTGTTACGAATTTTAATCTGGACAATTTCGTGCTCATTCCCAGAAAATTTCTAGAATCCTTTGCATAATTTTGTTCTAGGAATCTTGTAATTATCCTTTAGATATTCCTGTTCAATATTTATACCAAAAATTGGATACGTGTAAATAAAAAAATAAAAAACGTATCAATTACTACAAATATTCTAAGAATGGCTACAAAATCATAGATTATGTAGCTATTCTAAACAAAGAGAATTAAAAATAAATCCAAACAAACAGCCTCAACCAAATCAAATGTTGAATGCCATACACAGATGCAAGAAAAGTTGATGGTTTTGTCAGATATGCCACTCTTATCTGAAAATAGAGATCAATCCCTATTCAACCATAATTTTAACAAATAATGACAACAGGCAAGTGGGTGGCTTCGTTCACATACTCATCATTCATATAATAATCGAAATGATCACTCAGGTAATGACTGCTTTAATTCTCATTCTAGGTATGACTTATTACTTCAAAAATTGTTTAGTTAAATCGTCCAGAGTTTAAGCCGTCATTCATGTTGCGTTATAATAAAGCATGCTAGAATGATTTCCAAGACAACATAGGAAATTGATTTTTACCTTTATGAGACCATAACTGTAAAAGGTTAAATCGAAGTGACCTCTGTGAGCAAAATTATAGGCTTACCTTGATGACGAGATCAAGCACTAGAGAATCTTCTTCGTGGGGAAATCTATGGAAGAACCATTTTGTTTATCTAACATAAACCCTAGTTTTTATGGAGCGAGATACATCAGAAGGTTGCGGTCTCGAAATAATTTCAAAAGGATATGAACTGTAATAATGAGGATTTCAAACAAACAGTAAAGGCTATGCAATGTGTTTTCCAACAATTTTAGACCAGGATATTTTCAGATTTGTGCCCTAGGAGCAGTAATAAGTAATGTGTTCACAAACCTAGAGAAAATGAACATATCGAAAAACCCTCACCTAAATAGGGGAAGTGACACCAAAGATCTCAAGAGTCATAATGACTTTCATGAGCTTTGAATTCAGAATGTGATGACTTTGTACATTTCCTTAGTTTTGAAAGTTTTGCAATATGACGATTGATTAAATGCATGACAATCGTGGCGAACCTAAAATGCCCACAGTACGATTTTGAGATCATTTTAGAATTTTGAGAGAAAAGAGGTATCCCATATCCCAAGCGCAATCTGGATTGAATGTTCAATTTTAGGCTCTGATATTAAATGTGATAGAGATGGTACGATGGCCACTCCACCATATGGAATGATATTTATTACGACTTAAATATCGTTCCACTGAAAAATTGAGTTGTCTTTCATAATCATAATGGTGACATAGATAGGTATGTGCCAATCCAAAACACGATGACCAAGAGACAAAAGTCATGCTAATGCCTTTTAGATTTCAATGAGCCTTAAGCTTGAAACTATCATTAAGAACCATGCATTGGAAATATACGTTGATACTTCACCAAGACTGAACGTAATCATACCATGATCCATACGTGGAAATCGAACATTGTTTACTGATTAGCAGTTTTACCTTTTCATTAATTCGACTCTGGAATATGAAAAACACTTTAAACACATGACATACCCATGACAACCAATAAAAGAGGAATAATTCATGACATAAACGTTAAGCCCACAATAATTCACAAAGGAACAACATACACTTTGACAGATACAATAAATAAAGGCTAAGTTTCATGATGGTAACCTTTTTAGATCAAAATTTTTTGTATGATACCTTTGAACAAATGAATCTTTACAGGTGATAGCTTCAAAATCTTGAAGTGTTGTATTTATAATATTTAGAAGATGTTGACCAATAAGATATTATATTGCATTAAAAAAAAATCAAAAGAAACAACACTCATGTTTTGGATTTATAATAGTAACCCTTGCAATTCATATGAACCACCTTCCATGCATCATACTATGGTGAATGTATTAAGTCTATCACAAAGAAAGTCAAGGTCTAGGATTATTCGAAAAGGTTGATTATGTAGCTTATTATAATTGCCAATATTAAAATAAAATTATGAAACCACAGAATTATTGGCTTATAATATTTAAGATATTTTCATAACATAATGTGTATTAGCATAGATCTAAGTGTGTCTCTCTTTCATTCAAATTTGATCAAGTGTGAACAAATGTCATAGAAAAGATGTGTCACAACAATGCTTCTTTCTATAAAATCATTGCTATTACTCCATGTTTTCAACCAAGCCATTCTCATAGCTCAGAAGCAATAGTGATAAGAAATGAATAAATTCAATAAGGAAGAGGTAATGACAAATTCCCAAATCATGAAGTTGGTCCATCAACATCAAAACTCTACAGAAAATGAAATGAAATGGTGTTTGAATTTCATGTTGGAAGTGATTAAATTAAAACCAAACAAAATAAAAGAATATAATCTCAAACCAAACACTTTAAAAAATGCAAACCAATACCAATCCAATCAATTCAAAGGGAAACAAACTGAGAATACAAGTAAAATTTAGAGGGACCCTAGATTTTGATTAAGGAAAAAAGGTTGGGGGTTGTTGTGGGCCAACAAATGGTGACTTACTAGGTGAATCAATTATCATTGTATTGATTCATAGAATATCACTAGGGGAAATTAAGATAAGATATACCAAAAGGTAAGATATTCATAAACCCTTATCTGGTTTATATAGTATTCATATCAGTTTTGTAGACACATATAAATAGATGTTACCACAGTTCATGTACTAGAGAGAAGTATCATGTGAAGAATTGAAAAATTAATAATTGTTTCACCAATGGATCATGATAGTTTGAGAAAGTACTTCAATACCACAGGGAGAGCCACTACTTCCAGTAGGAGTCCATAGCCTTGGTAGGGTTTCCTTTTAAACCTATATGAATGCTTTGATCCCATCAAATAATTTAAGCACATGTGATGGATTATTCCTGGAATTATTAATTTTTATTGTTTAGGAAGTTTGATAACTAACTGAGAGTCAATGCTCTAGTTTTATGACCAATTAGTAGCAACCTCATCCATAGGATTTCATGGAGGTGTGAAATTCGGCTGTTGGTGAGACCTCTTGTCCTTCAGTTGGGAAAATTGAAGACCACTACCCTAGCTTGGTGACCAGAAATGGTAATGTCACTTCTGTAAACTTCCTATGGTCGCGATGAATTGGATCGTGATCAGACCATCCAAATCTCAATTAGAAACTTTGTGCTTCATTATTTCAATCTCCCAAGTGATCCGATCACGGAATTTGATTTTATTCATTGAATAAGAGATTGTCTAGAAGATAGGAAAGCATATACAAACTATCCCTTAAGGAATAGGATGGCGTAAAAAGTTTTATGATAGTCATGATAATCACATATTAGTCCAACTTTCAGAGAAAATTCCTTCCAAGAATGTTGAAGGGAAAGAAGAGTGCTAACAATCAAATTGAAAATATTCTAGCAAAGCTCAGATAGATTTTATTTCATGACAAGATTTGGAGTATCTCAAGTTATTAGGAGATCAGTCGGTGGTATGATATTTTGAATAATATTTACATATGGTGATAAGTTTCAAACAATAGAGTTATTGAACTGGAAAGATATGCAAACAAAAAAGAAAAATCTCACTTAAAAACAAAGGGAAAAAGCACTCAAAAAACAAATCAAATCAGATTCTATTGAAAGAAATCAAAACAAACAAATCAAAAGAACAAAAGAACACATTAAAAAAATGATTTTGGACAAAAAATAAACCCTAGATTTTGGATCTACTAGCATCCCACTGTAAATTGTAACATCGTTCTCTTGCGTGCACATGATTTGACTTATTCGTTAGGACACTTGCGTGGAAGTGATCCGGGTTAGTATATGGTTGTTTGTTTCTCTTATGGATTATGATGATGATATGTTTGAATTATAATGTTATGTATTTGAGATATATGTATAGACATGTGCTATTGATAGGTTTCTCATGAGTGTGTAGGGAACTTGATAGATTGAGGATGCCAATGGCATCAATGGTCCTCCTTGGACTCCAGATCGAGTCAGGGAGTGGGCTATATATGGTTTGGGTATTTCTATTTTTTCATATGTGACATATGATCGGGTATATTATGATGTTGTTATGGATCATTGATAGTGTTTAATGGTGGATGAAGACTGATGATTCCTTGCTAATCAAACTCACATAAGGATTAAAGGAGTCATGAACAACAACCAGGTATTGAGGGAGAGGTGTGGTAGCAACCCTGCCATAACCTATTAGCACTCCCACCATGACTCGAATTGTAGGTTAATGATTATCTAGTTGGAGAGATCCATGATGATGTGAGGGAACACTGAGACAGTCATTCACGAAGGTTATAAAGGGCGTGCAATAACACAAGGTCCATATTTCTTAGAGGCCCTTAGTCTTTCAAAAGGTCGCGTGATGGAGTATTGACTCCAAGGGTTGAAAAATACCAAAATCAATCAAACATGAGTGGCACCCTTGGAGCACGTAGTGCATTTGAAGGGCATGTCACATAATTAAAATTTGAATCAAAGGAGAGTGGCACCCTTGGAGAACTTAGTGCGCCTTGAAGGGAATGTCACAGAATTAAAATTTGAATCAAAAGTGAGTGGAACCCTTTAAGCACAAAGTGCATCTTCAAGGGTACGTCGTGGTATAAAAATGAGTCAATGAATCTAGGTGGCCTAGAAAACTGATCGAATGTTAAATCTTGTAAAATCCTGAACACAATCGAATTAATTATAGACTGAGTTTATTAATCATAGTCCCTAATGGTCTAAGCTTTTACATTTAATAATAATAATAATAATAATAATCTAACTAAGCCTAAGTCTAGGTTACTAGGAGGAAAAACAAATTTTATATAATAACTAATGAGGGGTGAATTAAATCAATTTAGGAAATCAATGAAAATAAAATAAATATAAAGAGTAATTCAATACACATGTGTGCATAAAATACCAAATTAGAAATTAAATTTAAGAAGGGAATAAAGCATAAAAGAACGTGTAAGCTTGGAAGGGAATATAGAGTCTAGTCTAACTAGGAGATGTTCCCTATCTTAACTCAACTCTGTTTTAGAAAGGCATCAATCATAAATGGGAAATAGAGGGAATAAAGAGAAAACTAGGAGTAATTATAGGAGTTCCTTTAGGAGGGGTGAGGGAAATTGACATTTAAATTAGTTAAATTATGGATTTATTAGTGCAACTAGAGGACCACGTGACAAGTGGATGGGGGAAATAATTCCTAATTAAATTATAAAATAAATGAATTAAATGTGGAAATGGAAAGATGTCACTAAGAAAAATTTCTATAAAGGAAATGGCCGAGGAGAGGAACGCACCACGACTGGTATGCGTAAGGTTATGCTGTCAAAATTTCTTTGACTGGTTTTTCTTGTGAGAGTTGGGACACCCAGCTCGAAAAGAGAGTGGTAGCTCGACCTTGTGAGGAAATCTAGGAGCTAGAGTTTCTAGTTGTGGTTGTGCATGGTCCCTTTGCGGCTCGTGGGGGCTAAGGGGGAAGAAGAGTACCCCTAGCATTGGATGGGAGGTACCGATGAAGTCTCAACTATTAGCAAGTAGAGAGCAGATGGAGCATCGCTACAGAAGGACATCTTCCATTTTAGAATTTTCTCCACCAGTTACAGTATCTCTCGAGCTCGCAATTGTATTAGTTAAGTTATAAATTAGATTCAGTAAATTTCTTTGGAACTCTAGATTTCTAGGAAAAAAATATGTGAGTTAAATTTGATGATTGTTCTCCAACTGTGGGACACCACCATGGTGCATCAAATCCTTGTTCTAAATAATTTTCGTCAGATTTTGGTAACACTGCCTTAATATAATGAGTTGTATCACCTTGCCTTATGTGTCGAGTGGTTGAGTTAAACTTTCTTCTTGCTAGTGAGTGTCCTTAGCTTAATCCCCTACATTTTTACCACCATATAACCTCAACGTCTTTGCATGATAGCACCTCCTTAGGCTCACCTGCATTTTTAAGGATTTCTCCCAGCTTGGTAAACATTCCTTTCTCTGGGCATAATATTCCTTCCATTTTGTTTTACAAGGGTTGCCTCTGCGATTTCATCATCTTACATCGACATTTGATTAATTTTCACCCCACGATTTATCCCTTTTGTATTTTGCGTTTTTAAGAAAGGGATTCCCTGACCCTTGCACCTTCACCTAACTTTTTGTTCAACAACTTATCTCTGTGATTGTTTTCTGAAAAGGGCACGGTGGGTATCCAGATTTGTATCTGTGTTTTTCCTAAGGAGTAAATATGTGTGTTCATTTTACAATCTACCCAACGATTCAGCTACTCTCAGATACCCTCCTTCTCTGCGTTTTCCTTATTTTTTTACCTCAACTTGTAATAGGTGAATCCCTGAGCTAGCATGCCATAGTGGAGATCCGTTCTTGCACTTTCACCCAATAAGCAAATTCTCCCTTGCATTGTTTTTCTCCCAGCCCTCTGGTACTACCATTCAGCTAGTGAAGGCCTCCCCATTTACATTCTTCCTCAACATGTTATCCTCACCAAAAAATTTCTACAACTGAGAACCTCCCATGGAGGAGCCTCCCTTGACTGTAATTGGTGAGCTTCCCTGGCATTCCTAGCCTATGTAATTCCGTGTTACGAGAATTGAATTGTTGTTGGTGCAACATATGTTTTCCTCAACTGATTTTCCTTTTTCCCGGTGAATTCATTATTTTTTTAGATAAATAGTCTTGGGTTCCTCTGCGAGGGGTTCCTATATTTAAGTAATTCAACATTCCTCCTGTTGACTTGCTGAGATGGCGCACACTTCTGTATACCATGACATAGATTTTTCAGAGTGTTCTTAGTCAAGGTTTGCATGAATTGTGTAACATCTCTCTCTTGCGCACACCTGATTGGACTTATTCCTTGAGGACACTTGCATGCAAGTGATCCAGTTCATTATATGATTGGTTGTTTTGATTCTGATTATTAGATGTTGTGGATCTGATGATATGTTATTTTTCTATATTTATATCAACATGTGCTATTGAATGATTTCTCCTTAGTGTGTAGGACGCTGGACATTAGAGGATGTTAATGGCATTGGTGGATCTCCTTGGACTTCGTATTGAGTCAAGGAGTGGACTATTATGGTTTGAATGTTTTGATATTATAGATGTGACATATGACTAGATATTATGATGTTGATTGTTATCGTTGACACGTTTTGTTGGTGGATGCAGGATGAAGGTATCTTGCTAACCAGATTCAAATTAGGAGTAAAGGGGTCACGCACAACAACAAGAGACATTAAGGGAGAGGTGTGGCAATAACCTTGCCACAACTTACTAGCACTCCTGTTGTGGCTTGAACTGTAGGTTAACGATTACCTAGTTCGAGATATCCACGATGCCGTGAGGGAAGACTGTGACAATCATTGAGGATGATTCTAAGGGGCACGCAATAAGGCAAGCTCCTTATTTCGTAGATGCCCTTAGTCTCCCACAAGGTCACCTGATGGAGTATTGACTCCAGGGGTTTGACGTCTACAAAAATTAGTCAAAAGGCGAGTGATACCCTTGGAGAACATAGTGCATCTTGAAGGGCATGTCACGCGAATAAAAAATGAATGTAGGCGAGTGGAACCCTTGGCACACGTAGTGCATCTTGAAGGGCATGTCGCGATGTTAACTCTGGTTAGTTAATAAACCTAGTAGCTATAAAAATATGCCTCCTTAGGACCTGATCAGCCTTAAAATGAATGATGGTATGAGTGAAGTTTAATAACTAATTTTTTACTTTAAAAACTATCACCAAGCCTAGTGAGTTTAAAACTCTAGGTCCAAGTAGAACATGTGAACAAAAAAAATAAAAATAAAAGGGGCATGTAACAAGAAGGGGTTAAAGAAAATTCAAACATTAATAATTAAAGTAAAATTTTAATGAAGAAATAAATTATTCAAAGAGTAAATTGTTGTTTATATCTAAACTTGCTAAATCTGAACTTAGAAGAGAAGGGGAAACTTAAGGAAAATGGGTTGTCTAACATAGCAGGGAATCTAGTCTTTGGAACCTTCTAATTGTGAACTCAACTAGGTTTTAAGAAAGGCATCGGTCATTTAAGAAATGCATGGGAATAAAGGGACACCGAGGAGCGTTTTTAGGAACGCTTTTAGGTGGGTGAAGGAAACAAACAAATTTAATTAATTAATAAATTGATTTTCTGGTGAAACTAAGGGATTGGGTGAAATGTGTACAAGGGATTTCAAGGGAGGATGAATTATTTTGGTGATGTGTTCTAAGTATCAACAATTGGAATCAGAGCACGTTGCCTTCAAAACATTTTAACCACTGGAAAGAAAATCCTAAGCAGAGATAGATGACCATGAGAACATTTCAAATGGGATTAAAAAATTTGATGTAAGACATTATGCATACTGGAGTGATAGAGTGAAAACTTACCTAACAGCTTTGGGAGTAGACATCTGGTACTCAGTTGTAAATGACTATGTCATCTCAAATAATGCTCCAACCGATCCAAATGAGAAGAAGCTTATGAGTTGTAATTCAAAAGCCAGACATGTTATTCTAGTAGCATTGGCACCAACCATTGCTAGCAAAGTGATCCAATACTACTAAAGAGGTATGCGAAAAACTCAAGAGTATCTACGAAGGTGATCCAAAAGTTAAGCAGGTCAATCTTCAACGACATAGAGCATAATTTGAAAATTTGAAGATGAATGAAAAGGAAGATATTGCAACCTATCTTCTTAGAGTTGATGAAGTTATTAATGCTATCATAGGATTAGGTAAAGAGATCGATGATTCATTGGTTGTACAAAAAGTGTTGAGATTACTTCTCTTGAAGTATGATGCTATGGTATCCACCATTGAAGAAACTACGGACTTGACCAAAATGACAATGGATGAATTACACGGGTCTCTTATAGCATATGAAATGAGAACAGGTACAGAAAGTGACCAACCAAACAATGAAGCATCATTTAAAGCCATAAACAAGACAAAAGACAAGGATAACGACCTTGATGAATAAATATAAAATTTTGTACGAAGGTTCCAGAAGGGAAGTGGAAGATACAAAGGCAAGTCTCCTCTCAAATGCTTTAACTGTGGTAGAATAGGACATATTGTTGAAAACTGCTACTATAAAAAGAGAAGTCTCAACAATAAAAAGAGCTTCTACTCTAAGGATGATGACATCTCCTCAGATGAGAGTGATGAAGAAGATAATGATGGAGGAGAAGTCCTCTTCATAACCCAAGAAACTCAGGATGATGATCACAAGAATTCTAAAGAAGAAGAAATCATTTGTGAAGAAGATTTAGATGAAGAAACCAACCTTGACTCATTTTTGAGATACAAAGACAATGTAGAGAGTGAACAAGAAGATGGGAATCTTGAAAAGTTGAAGCATGTTGAAATTGAAAATAACAAGATTAGAAACACAAACACAATACTAAAAGGTGAATTAAGTAGTTGTGAAGAAGATAATTACAAGCTTGAAAAGACCATTAATAGCTTGAAGGAACAATTAGAAGATTATGATAAATTGAAAGCAAAATTGGATCACACAAAAGGGGAGATACTATTGACAATAGAAAAGTTGAAGAAGTTCAAAAAAAAGTGCTGAAAAATTAGATGAGATCCTTAGTGGTCAAAGATCTCTAAACGATAAGACAGGACTATGATACAATGACAGTTTGAAGACAACAAAACAAGAGAAAGAAGTTGAAAATGATGAAACCAACACTCCAGAACAAGTTACACAACAAGATAGAAGACTACAATTTAGAAGGAATGAGACATCAAGAAGATCCTCTCCCATTAGGTATGAAAGAAATCATTATAAAGGAAACTACAAAAGAATGGATCATGAACCCAGATGGACCACACCACAAAGAACATCAGTTACTCCCAGGTATCAAAATTTCTTTCTTAGACATTGTTATACTTGTGGAAATTTTGGACACAAGGAAATCAATTGTAGAATCAATGAAAGGAATGGTAGATATGGAAATGTTCGTAGACCTATCAATATAAATTATAATTCATTTGACCCATTAATGGATCAAAATATTGTATTTAACAAGTGCAATAATCCTGGTCACAAAGAATGAGATTGCAGAGAGATGAAGGAAGATAATTGTATGTCAAATGCCTGTTACAACATGGAAAAGGAAAGAAATTACACACAATAAAAATTGTCGAATATCATTGGTCGCTAAAGAATGCAAAGAAGAAGATAAATGGTTCATAGACACTGGGTACTCATCTCATATGATCGGAGATCAAATCAAATTTGTCATCTTGAAGAAAAAGGGTGGAAATGTTTCATTTGGAGATGACTCATCTACCAAAATACTTGGAAAAGGAACTGTAAAGATTGGAAGTGAAAATGTAAAAGCAGGAAAAGTCCTATTGGTTGAAGATCTGAAGCATAATCTCCATAGTGTCAGCAAAATATGTGATCAAGGATACACTCTTACATTTGAATCCCGAAAATGTAAAATCGGAGAAAATAATTCAGGAAGATTAGTTGCAACTACAACAAGAAGATCGAACAACATATACATCCTAGACATGAAGAATATAGAGAAGACAAAAGCCACACCAAATGTTTCCAAGGAAGAAAAAGTCCCAACGACTAAAAATAAGGATGAAGTATTATTGAGTGCCACATGTTCAGGGGGAGCAACCCCAAAGAAGAGAGTTACCTTTTGTCATTAAAATCAGAGGGAGCATCCCTACCCTTTTCCATTGATGTCAAAGGGAGAGAGGAATTGGGATCATAATGATGAGTGTTGCCATCAATGACAAAGGAGGAGATTGTTGGAAGATTGGTTGTTGTCATTGATGTCAACCATAGTCATTGGTTTTGGAGATTGATGAAGGTATTTGGACATGAAGGACAATGTACATGAAGAAACAAAACTCATGGATGGATAGTAAACATCATATTGTTTCCAGTGGTAGGTGGAACGTCACGTGGATCCTCATGGTTGAGGAGAAATGAATTTTTAAATATGACAAAATGAATTGAAGAAGGAAGTACATGTAGGCCCTGAAAATAATTAAAGAAAAGAATTACATAATAAGAAAGTGTTAGGTCGACCCTAATGTTAAAAGGAAGTGACACAAATGGTATAAATAAATATCGTTATACAATCATTTGATACACAAGTCGAATTTAAGGGGAAATCAGAAGTAAAGAAGGTCAGATTTGAAGGGAGGATGAAGTCTTTTAGTGATGTGTTCTAAGTATCAACATGTTTATCCTAATTAAATTTAATAAAAACAATCTAATGAGGGTTTGAGAAACTAATCACTGAGAAAAATCTATAAAAAGGATGGCAGAGGAGGAGTATGGATCATGTCAGGTATGCGTAAGGTTATGCGTAAGGTTATGCTTCCAAAAAAGAGAGTTACCTTTTGTCATTAAAATCAGAGGGAGCATCCCTACCCTTTTCCATTGATGTTAAAGGGGGGAGAGAAATTGGGATCATAATGATGAGTGTTGCCATCAATGACAAAGGGGGAGATTGTTGGAACACTGGTTGTTGTCATTGATGTCAACCATAGTCATTGGTTTTGGAGATTGATGAAGGTATTTGGACATGAAGGACAATGTACATGAAGAAACAAAACCCATGGATGGATAGTAAACATCATATTGTTTTCGGTGGTAGGTGGAATGTCACGTGGATCCTCATGGTTGAGGAGAAATGAATTTTTAAATATGACAAAATGAATTGAAGAAGGAAGTACATGTAGGCCCTGAAGATAATTAAAGAAAATAATTACAAAATACGAAAGTGTTAGGTCAACCCTAATGTTAAAAGGAAGTGACACAAATGGTATAAATAAATATCATTATACATTCATTTGATACACAAGTCGAATTTAAGAGGAAGTTAGAAGTAAAGAAGGTCGGATTTGAAGGGAGGATGAAGTCTTTTGGTGATGTGTTCTAAGTATCAACAAGTTTATCCTAATTAAATCTAATAAAAACAATCTAATCAGGGTTTGAGAAACTAATCACTAAGAAAAATCTATAAAAAGGATGGCAGAGGAGGAGTATGGATCACGTCAGGTATGCGTAAGGTTATGCTTCCAAAATTTATTTTGACTAAATTTTGCTTGTGGGAGTTGGGATACCCGGCTCGGATAATGAGTGGTAGCTCGCCCTTGCGAGGCGAGCAGGGAGCTAGCATTCTCTTGTATTGTTCATGTGGCTCCTTTTCGGCTCAGGGGGTTCACGGGGAAGAAGAGTACCCCTAGTTTTGGCTAGGAGGTACTAGTGAGGTCTTAGTGGTTGGCAAAAATGATTTGGATGGAGCACAAGAGCGGGATAGTCACTTCCGGTTCTTTGCATTTGGTGACCGAGCTGAACCGGGTAAAACTGTTATTTGTATTTGATTAATTTAAGCTTTCATGGTAGTTAGTCCGATGACATTTAATTGTTTCGATTTTCTGGCTTATGTACTGCAATGATACTTGCAACAATGGTTTTTGTAAATTTGGTTATAGTTGTAATATGAGTTAAGGAAAATAAAACTATTCCATACGCACACACTTTGGATTCATTGTGGCTTAGTGATAGAATCGATTTGGTTTCCCTTCGTTTTCTGGTAAGATTTTGGTTACCCTTAGAGATTCGTGAGACTATGTTATCCAGGCGTCGATCGTCTCAGATCATTTATTGCCGAATTTATCTCTTTTGTCTATCCCTTAAATTTTTGAGTTCCCAGACTCACACCGCGTAGTTCTAATCAACTGCTCTGAAATTTTCTTATACTTCACCCTCTGTAGTGTAATCTTTACCCAGCTATCTTGGGCGATTTCCCTTCCAAGCTCGTCTTGGTGCCAACCACTCAGCTTTTCCTAGGGTCTGCGATCTCTTTCGAAGCTCCTTACCAGTTACCAGTTACCAGTTAGGGTCTGCGATTTCTTCCCAGCCTTCCAGCGGTGCCTCCTCGAATCAGTTACCCTTTGCATTCATGGGTGTTCCTCCTCTGCGATGAGTTTTTTTTTCCTGCGGTTGTTTATCCCCGGTAGTGTCCCTGGTCTTTTTCTCGACGCGAGGACTGTGGATACTCTCAGTACCATTCGCCTCTCTCATGGGTGGTTTGGATGGACGTGAGTTCCATTGAGGGGAAACGCAGTCTGAATTTTTGAACCTTTTTATTTGCGTAAATTTTAACCCGGCGGATCAATGCCTCCGACACCTGTTACACTCTAAAATCCTTTAGTAATTGCGGGTATGGGGGCGCGCTAAATGAACGTTTCGCCCCTCGCTCTGTACCTTGTCAGTATTCACTCAGCGGACTTGGGGCTGAGCGAATCTCTGATGCTTATTCTCCCTCATTCCTTAATTTCGAGGTTGAATCTGTTCTCCGTTTAATTTATTTCTGTCAGCGATTTTACGTTTATTAGGGTGACAAACACCTTTATCATTTACCCTTCCCACCTTAATAATTTCCACACCAGAGTTTTTTTACTCAACATCAATGGATTCAAGGTAAATTCATCCCCACTCCTCGGTATTACGTTTAATGTTGGAAATTATATGGTGTAGTTGGTTAAAACTGTAATGGATGCTCTATTATTCTAAACTATTGGTAAAATTTGTTATCTTTCAATTGTGAAAAAAAAAAAAAAACCTTACAAACTTTTAATATGTCTATCGCAGAAGGATAAAGTAGATCAAGACATCACACCCTTCTAAATTTAGTGCGTGTGTATATTTGTAACAGACTTAGAAGAAGCCAATAGATTTAGAAGGCCATACAATTCTAGATTCTTTAACACTTAATTCTTTAATGAAGTTATTAGTGTTAATTACAACTTGCCTTTTCTAACTCGTCCAATTCTTTGGTAATGAAATGAAGGGTTGGTGCCGTTAAGGTCACTGTACCATTGATTGTTTAGTGAAGAGTATTAAAAAGATAGGTTCCATCTTTAATTGCCTCGCTCTTGTTGAATTCACTTCAAGTTTAAAATTTCTGAAAGAGTTCCTCCAGTAGCCAGTTCCAATCCTATAGCGAGTGGATTGTTTAATCCCTATAGTAGATTTTTCCTGGCCTTTTTCCAGTGCCTTCCTTGCTGCTAGGAACTATTTCCTGCAGCAAACGACCACCCAAAATTTTAGACCATCAGTTCCTTGTTTCCACTGCGTAGATGGTACTTATGCGCAGTGTTTTTATGGGAGCAATCTTTAAATTTTATTGAGGTATAAGCAGTATTTAGTTAGGCCGTTAGATTGTTTTAATTTTGATTATTTAAACAGTCTCCCACCTTTTGTTTTAAGTAAACGGAGATTCTTAATCTTTGCAAGTCTAACCGTTGCGATGATAATAGACAACGCTCAAATTTTAAGTTTAAATATACAATGTTATAGAAACTAGCACAGCAGCAAAATAGCTGCTGGTGAACGCCTAAAGGTTGAGAAGATGAAATGAATCTTTAAAAGAATATATTAAATTTTACTATCTATTAACAAATAAATTGTTGGGCTTCATTTATCTGGTGTTAATGTTTTAATTTATGTTAATCATTTACGTGACAATCAGTTAGCTATCAAAGTAATTTTTAAATATGATTAGGTAAATGTAAAAAAGTAAACACATAAACTGATGTCTTTATAATAGCTAGGAAGTTAATGATTGAAATCATAGCCATTTATTTTATGTGACTACTAATTTTTATAATTAGATTGATGTTAAACTGTGTTTAATTAATTGTATTAATAAATTTTATATAATGTTGTATGAATTAATGATGTAGAGTTTAACATGATGTGTAAGGATACAATGATGAATGATCTTAATGAGGAAAGGTTTATAAGGATGGTAAGGATACGAGGATTTTCAAGATTTTAATGAAGAATAACTCAAGGATTGTAGAGCTAGATCGGCGTATGAACAAGTGTAGTTATTAAGTCTTTTACAAATTTTGCAAGGTTTATAATAACTGAGGTTATCGTCTTGTTTTCTCAATGTATGCATTGGTTTATAAAACTTTTATGGATGATTGATTGAATCGCGTGCCTGAAATTTAAATGGAATTGCACCTAGATTGTCACCGCTAGATAGATTTTATATGTCTACTCTCTTGCGCGCATGAAGATGTGAGGTTGATTGAAGTAATGTCTAATATTTAGATTTATAGGGTTGCAGGTGTTGGAAGTCCACTATTGATTGGATGTGGTTATCTTTTGCACCTTGAAAATGTATTGAATGCTTGATGGGATATTTTTTTTATTTTCGCTCACTCGGGAAGGTTTATGTTACATATAGATGCTTTTTGCACCTCGATGATCGTGGATGTTATTTAGCATAGTCTTTTTTACTCTTGCCTCACTAAATGTTTGTTGATGTTGCTTAAGATGCATGATGTGCTAAGTATACTAGGTCGTTATATTTATATGTTGCGTGATTGCATGCATTGTGTTCGTTGTCGAGTTGTGATGCTTGATTGTATTATTTAAATTATTTTCTTTGCATTCAAAAAAATATATATGGTACTTGTTATGCGTCACATGTTATTGTAATGGTCAGATTTGTTACAAATGGAGAATGTGGCAGTGAGTTCGACCTCCTTTAATCTCATTTTTTTCACCTTGCACCAAACAACAGTAGGTTGACTCCCTTTCAGATTCTCCCAAGTGTGTTCATAGTCATCTTCTGGTCATAAAAAATGTGAATCTTGTGGAAGGTTGTGAATTTAATTATAGAAAAGGGAGATTTCATATCTTTATATGAAAGAGTTTATCTATTTGTTGTTGGAGTTAGGATGTAAATGAAATTAGATCCATAGGTCAAAAGATTGTTGTTTTATAAACCTATAATTATATATAATTATGTATACTTTGAACTTAATTTGGAAAGGGACTTTAGAATGCTATTATACATATGTTTTGAATTGGAGCATCGAGACAAATCATGCTTCTATGATGATTAATTATATCTGTGAAAAAATTAATTAAGGGTAAATAGCTAAGTTCCTTTCTTGAATCTAAGTTAAGGCAAGGTATAATAGTGGAATTTTGAAGTAGAATATATTCTCACGCGCCTTAAATAAAGATGATGTAAGTTTTTTTAGATATTGTTTACCCCGCACCATGAAAATAACTTTTTTCTCACTCTTCCGCCATAATTTAATATTGATGTATGACTAGTTGAGTAATTAAACTCCTTGCATCATGAAAATAAGGGTGAGAATTACTTTGGCATCCTTTATAATGTAATGTCTGATTTTTTAGAAATGTGACTTCTTGTGTGAATGGATTTTAATGTAATGAATGATGTTTAGATTTTAGACTTCTTGCACGAACGAAATTAGTGTGACGGATGATTGATTTTTGCTACTGGTTAAGTGGTTAGATTACGTGGCGTTATGGACTAACACTGAAGCATAATTGTTTACGCTTTGATTTCTCACACTTATTGCAATAATGATGATGTATGAGTAGTTAGTAATAAAATCTACTCACGCGCCTTAATTAAGTGTGTTAGCACAAGAATTTTCAACTAAAAGAGGCCTGCCTCTCCATAAGCAACTAAATAACCTCTAATAGGTTAAACAAAGGCTTTCATCTATCAACTCAAAGTTCTTGATTAGTATCATCATGTGAAAAAGCATAATATTATGTAGCAACATGGAGTTGCAGAATTGTCTATATAGCATGGTCTGCCATTTTACTACCTAAAATGTTACCAAATCTGTTAAGCATTGTAATGATGGCACTATGAATTCCATAGGTTGTTACCAAATATTCTTTCATGTCGGATGCTACCAAATCTGTCAACGTTGAAGTGATGTAGTTGCAAATTATGATGGTGCTACCAAATTGCACGCAAACACATAGGCGGGTGCTATCAAAATTTTGGCAGAGACCAAATTGTGCAAAGTTATTTTTGTACGCTTCTGCCAGTTTTGAGTGACTAACTTAAAACTTGGATTATGAACAATTTAGAAGGTATTTTTGAAAACTGGAGGATGTATTTTTTCATCACATACTGAATAACAAAAACCTCTCTCAATTTTTCAAAATGTGTTATGGTTTGAGAGATATTAGACATAGAAGTGGCGCTCCCAAATCCGCATAACTGTTTTACAGCGGCGCTACTGAATTTTCTGTAGTGGTCACGGTTTTGATATTATCCTTGTTGGGAGGTTGCCACTTATCAAGGAGGATTTGAATGGCTTCTCAGGGATCATTTAGATTTCAAGGGACACCATTACCTAAGTTTTAGCTCCATCAAAGGCCTCATGCAATGAGGTGGAAACAATTTATTAATGGCTTCAAACAAATTCCTGAAAAATTAGCAGTTTGTTGGATTTTTGTCTCTTTGATTATTGCCACCTATCTCCAAGGCTTAGAATCCAATGGAGGAGATGGGATTGGAACTCCTAAGGTTATTTGGATGGTATTTTCTATTTAAGGAAGGAGAGATATCTTGAAGAGGGGATTCATGAGCCAAGAGAGGCTAGAGAGAGTAGGAGGAAGCATTTTTCTTATGTGTTCATTTGTAAACCTGTGAGCATTTTATGATTGTAAGCATTACTGCTATTTGATGCAGGAGCATCTCTCCATGCCAACCAGTCAGCCACGTCAGCGCGCACTCATGCAGGGCTGAAAGGGAGGCGCAGCCTCATTTTGAATTTGAATTCAATGTAAATAAATGCCTTAGGCTGGTGAGCCATGAATGCCATGCCTTTGCGCAGGCTGTAGATAAGATAGGTATTTGATATAGATTGGCTGAGATCTAGTTCTGGATAACAGACTAGACAACCATTGATTGTAATTAATTAGAGTAGGTAAATTCCTGGAGGGAAGCGCTAAGAGCACCTCAGGTAAAAGAGATAGGGAGATCTCATTTTGGGAGGATGTGTAGAGAATGGTTAAGTTGAGGAGCCAAGGGAGAGCTCGAGAACACCATTGTAAAATATACAGGCATTTGCCTTTATTAATACAGAGCAGTTTTTCCTGCATTTTCTGTCATTATACGCATGTCTGTATGTGTGTGTTCATTATATGCTGCAATTGTGTATTGTTATCATGTATTTGCAGGGAGTTGGTTTGATTTCAGGTTGAGGGTTTTTGAGGCTTCATACCAGGAGGGTGTGACAGAACGCTGAGGTTCTGATAGCCGTGCACAGAGAATGCACTTCTGAACTCGTGAGGAGTCAGACAGAGACGTGCTGAGGCACAGACTGAAGTCAACAACTCATGCAGAAGAAGACCTTTGAGGTTGTTGAACACCTCAAGAGGCAAGGCTGTGTAGCTGAGACACAATGTTAACAGAATCACTGAGGATTCTGTGAGAGGCTCTGCCAAGAGGGCATTGAGTGCATATACAGTGGTGTACAGAGAGAAAGAACTCTGCTGTGAGTTCTTAAGTGAACACCAGAATCACTGAGGATTCTGAGAGGCTCTGCCAGGAGGGCATTGAGCAGATGCAAAGGGTGCATATGAACCCAGAACTACTGAATGTTCTGTGGGAGAAGAGACTCTGCCAGGAGGGCGTTGAGTAAGTGTGCAGATGGCACAGGAGGAAGGAACCCATTGAGTTATGTCATTTGAAGGAAGCATATTCCACTGAGGGACCTGTATTGGGTTGCTGAATACCCAGAAAGACTCAGCAGGGAGGATGCTTGAGCAGGGAGCCAGGGAGGCATCTATATTCCCTCAAGGGGGTCTGAGTTTTGTGGAAGCTCAGGACAGATAGCTCTTTGCACGCAAAGACTTTGCAGGAGTGCATGAGACAAAGAATCACGTGAGGATTCAAGGGGTAGAAGCTCTGGAAGGATAGCGTCTTCATACGCACAGGCGAGACTCAAGTTGAGGGTTCGCAAGAGGAGAAGAAACACAAAGGTCCGAGCCTTTGAGATGAAGAATTATTCCAAGTCTGGAAGGAAAGCAAAGGAATCTCGGGAGGGATCGTTCCTTCTTGTTACAGTGGGAACAGATCCAAGAGGAGCTCAAAACGAGAGAATCTTTTGAGCGGGAAGGCGGAGAATCAACGGACCGGATAAGCGGAGGAGAATCGCGAAATCCCGAGGATCGTTGGATCATGGAGAAGCTGCGCGGGTGTTAAATAAGAGGCGTAGGAGGAACCAAGAGCCGTCGTGTATCGGCATATAGGGCTTCGGAATTTGACGAGGCCAGAGGTCCGTGCTCGTTGAAATCGTGAGTTGCGATTTCCCGAAAGTACGGGAGCCGTTGATTTCCAGGGCGACGCGTGTCAAGAGATCCCATCATATCGGGGATCTACATTCGGCGTTTGATAAGGCGAGAGTTCATGCTCGTCGAAATCGCGAGTAGCGATTTCCCGATTTACCGGGAACCATTGATCAGGGCAAGGACAGGTGGTGTACGATCTCGGGAAGTCGGACTTCAGGGTTTCGGCGTTCGAAGTTTGGTGGGGTAAGAGGTTCAGGCCTCGTGAAATCGTGAACCGCGATTTCCTGAATTGACGAGAGCCGTCGATCAACGTAGAAACAGGTGGCACGAATCCAGAGATTCGGGGTTTCAGCATTTGGGATTTCCCAATGCAAAAGACTCGCGACAGAAGAAATCGCGATATCGCGATCCCCGATCGCAGGAGGGAAGGAAGTGACATGGCTGAGTGGGACCACATGTGTTAGTGGAATCCACGTGGCATCGATATTTCGGAGCTCGGGACTTGGTAGGTCCTATGAAACGGTGTGGCGGGAGTCCCGAATTCCTGATCGGTGGTTTCCCGAGTTCCACAGGTGTGTGGGGTCCAAGTGTCGGCAGCAAGGACACGTGTCATCGGGATTCGGGGTTCGGTGATTTGCGAGGTGAGTGAATCACGACACCACAATTGTCGATTTCCCGATAGGGAAAATCCCTGATGCGATAAAGGGTTGACCTGTTGGCCATCGGGGTTCGGGGTTTTGATTTGCACGAGAATTGTGTCAACAGGATTCGCGAAATCGCGAAGTCCGATCTCCCGATATGCGAAAAGGAGATCGCCGAGGAGTATCCTGTGGGTGATGAAGACTCCCGAGAGGAGTTGTGAGAGCTATGGACTCTTAGGGCCGAGTGGAGAGAAGGTCCTGGTGAGAGCAGGGTCCAACCATGAGGGTTGTCAGGTCTTGCGTCAGAGTGGTATCAGAGCTGGAAATCCTTGCTTGTAGATTTCAGGCAGGAAGAGAAAGAGGAGTGAAGGAAGACAGAGTTGCTGAGGACTCTGGGAGCACTCTGATACTCACGACTTGCGTCAATAGGTATCAGAGCGGGATTTCATCTGTATATTGCAGGTGAAGGAAGACAGGGTTGCTGAGAAATCTGTGGGGACTTGCTTGCTGGAGGTAGCAGTCCGTAGACAGTCATTTGGAGACTGTGAGAAGATGAAGCTGAGCACCCAGGATTGCTGGAGTGATAGCAGCAGGTCTATCGAGAGAACAGATAGACATAGCAAAATGGTTACTGAAGGCCATAGGAAGAAAAGAAAGACAGAAAAGCTTGCCGAATGGGATGAAGAAGAGACTCAAAAGCTCTATGAATTAAAGGCATACATAGAGAAGATGGAACTGCGGATGCGGCAGGATAGGAGGAGGAGACGACTGCGAGAATTGCCAATGAAGAAGGCAAAAGCGAAATGGCCAGTCAAGCAGCTGATGGTCATAAGACAGCGTAGGCTATTGAAGAGATGGCTGAGGTATGCTGAGAACCTCAGGGCCACAGAAAAAAACATGGTTTGTTACTGTTGGCCAGAGACAGGGAAAAGTCTCGATGGTGGCGATGATTGGGATAAGTTGGAATCAGTTGATGGTTTCAAATACTGCTGGTTGGGCAGAAAAGATGAAATCCCAGTTTGTCAGGAGGGCAACGAATTGGGATCAGCTGAGGATCTCAAGGTTTGTCGTGAGGACAGCCAGGGAATTTCAATTTGTCAATTGGATAATGGTGAGAGACCGCGGAGGGATCTCATAGACTTCCAAGAGGGTAGTGGAATGTTTCAGTATTGCCAGGTGGGCAAGGAAACAGAAATGAGATCGGCTGAGGATCTCAAAGACTGTCATGAGGACAGCCAGGAAACTCTGCATTTCCAGCTGGGCGATGAAAGGAGATCAGATGAGGATCTCGAAGACTACCAGGAGGGAAACAAAAGCGTACTAAGCTGCCTGGAGGGCAGGGATGAAAAATTGAGACTGTCTGAGAGTCTCTTGGACTCGATGGAGAGTTCAATTCAGCAAAGGTTGCTGATAAAGATGGGATCGGTTGATCTCATGATCTTCCAGGGGAGCAACAGTGACAACATCCGATATTGGCAAGTGGGCATGGATGGACAGATGAAGTTGGATCAGCCAGAGGAGCTGACAGAGCAAATGGGACTGCCTGATAGTCTCATAAATTCTGAGAAGAATTTAGATCAGCAAGTGCAGCTGACATAGGTGAAAGAACATCAGGATGACATATTAATGATTGGGGGAATACAATTATTCCTACCATCTACCCAGGAGGAGGCAGAAAATTCTGTTGTACATGCAGAAACAGCAAAGCAATCACAGTTGGAGATGACTGTCGAAGAAGAAGAATTGGAGCAGGTATCTGAGACTGCCCAAGCGGATGAAGAGAAGAATGAGTGTTCTGAGGAACAACTCAATGATTTCAGCCAGCAAGCTGAAAGAGATGTAGCATTGAGGCTAACAACAGAAAAAGAAAAAGAAGAAGATGAGCATTCTAAGGAATGGCTCGACATATTCAACATTATAGCTGAAAAGACTGCAAAAGGGGAGTTTGCAGCAGAAGGTGAAAAGAATGAGCATTTCGAGGAATGTTTAAATGAATTCATCCAGGAAGCTGAGAAAGCTACAACAATGACGCTGACAGCCGAAGAAGCCGAAAAGGAAGGGGAACATTCTGAGGAATGGCTCAGCATTTTCAGCCATGAAGTTGAAAATAATGCAACATGGGGGGTTGCAGAAGCAGAAGGAGACACAGACAGCATTGATTGAAGCCCTAGAAGACAGGGTGAAAGTGCAGGCCATGCACATCCAACAGGTGAGGTTGGAAACAGATGAAGGCATGGGAGATCATGATGATCAGTCCCATGGAAAAAAAAAATTGCAGCTGTGGAGACTGCAAAACCTGAACCAGCCACAGGAGCAGCTGGACCGAGAGATAGAGGACATCAGAAGGCCGATGTTGAGATCAGCGTAAACTACCAGCGAGGGGAAGTTGGGTAGAAGAAAAGTAGCAGCAGCAGCGCAGCGGAAGCAGCAACAACAGAAAGGAGCCAGTGAAAAGCTCCAAAGACTTGTTTGGGACCCAGGTGGAATTCCAAGCAGTTCAGAGAGGAAGCTCATGAGCAGGAGCTCATGATTTTTGCAGCTGTGGAGTATGATGCAGGAGCATCTCTCCATGCCAGCCAGTCAGCCACGTCAGCGCTCACTCATGCAGGGCTGAAAGGGAGGCGCAACCTCATTTTGAATTTGAATTCAATGTAAATAAATGCCTTAGGCTGGTGAGCCATGAATTCCATGCCTTTGCGCAGACTGTAGATAAGATAGGTATTTAATATAGATTGGCTGAGATCTAGTTCTGGATAACAGACTAGACAGCCATTGATTGTAATTAATTAGAGTAGGTAAATTCCTGGAGGGAAGCGCTAAGAGCACCTCAGGTAAAAGAGATAGGGAGATCTCATTTTGGGAGGATGTGTAGAGAATGGTTAAGTTGAGGAGCCAAGGGAGAGCTCGAGAACACCATTGTAAAATATACAGGCATTTGCCTTTATTAATACAGAGCAGTTTTTCCTGCATTTTCTGTCATTATACGCATGTCTGTATGTGTGTGTTCATTATATGCTGCAATTGTGTATTGTTATCATGTATTTGCAGGGAGTTGGTTTGATTTCAGGTTGAGGTTTTTTGAGGCTTCATATAAGGAGGGTGTGACAGAACGCTGAGGTTCTGATAGCCGTGCACAGAGAATGCACTTCTGAACTCGTGAGGAGTCAGACAGAGACGTGTTGAGGCACAGACTGAAGTCAACAACTCATGCAGAAGAAGACCTTTGAGGTTGTTGAACACCTCAAGAGGCAAGGTTGTGTAGCTGAGACACAGTGTTAATGGAATCACTGAGGATTCTGTGAGAGGCTCTGCCAAGAGGGCATTGAGCACGTAAACAGTGGTGTACAAAGAGAAAGAACTCTGCTGTGAGTTCTTAAGTGAACACCAGAATCACTGGGGATTCTGAGAGGCTCTTCCAGGAGGGCATTGAGCAGATGCAAAGGGTGCATAGGAACCCAGAACTACTGAATGTTCTGTGGGAGAAGAGACTCCGCCAGGAGGGCGTTGAGTAAGTGTGCAGATGGCACAGGAGGAAGGAACCCATTGAGTTCTATCATTTGAAGGAAGCAGAGTCCACTGAGGGACCTGTATTGGGTTGCTGAATACCCAAAAAGACTCAGCACGGAGGCTGCTTGAGCAGGGAGCCAGGGAGGCATCTATATTCCCTCAAGGGGGTCTGAGTTTTGTGGAAGCTCAGGACAGATAGCGCTTTGCGCGCAAATACTTTGCAGGAGTGCATGAGACAAAGAATCCCGTGAGGATTCAAGGGGTAGAAGCTCTGGAAGGATAGCGTCTTCATACGCACAGGCGAGACTCAAGTTGAGGGTTCGCAAGAGGAGAAGAAACACAAAGGTCCGAGCCTTTGAGACGAAGAATTATTCCAAGTCTGGGAGGAAAGCGAAGGAATCTCAGGAGGGATAGTTCCTTCTTGTTACAGTGGGAACAGACCCAGGAGGAGCTCGAAACGAGAGAAGCTTTTGAGCGGGAGAATTCTCCAAGGCGGAGAATCAACGGACCGGATAAGCGGAGGAGAATCGCGAAATCCCGAGGATCCTTGGATCATGGAGAAGCTGCGCGGGTGTTAAACCGGAGGCACAGGAGGAACCAAGAGCCGTCGTGTATCGGCATATAGGGCTTCGGCATTTGACGAGGCCAGAGGTCCGTGCTCGTTGAAATCGTGAGTTGTGATTTCCCGAAAGTACGGGAGCCATTGATTTCCAGGGGGACGCATGTCAAGAGATCCCATCATATCGGGGATCGGCATTCGGCGTTTGATAAGGTGAGAGTTCATGCTCTTCGAAATCGCGAGTAGCGATTTCCCGATTTGTCGGGAACCGTTGATCAGGGCAAGGACATGTGGTGTACAATCCCGGGAAGTCTGACTTCGGGGTTTCGGCGTTCAGAGTTTGGTGGGGTAAGAGGTTCAGGCCTCGTGAAATCGTGAACCGCGATTTCCCGAATTGATGAGAGCCATCGATCAACGTAGAAACAGGTGGCACGAATCCAGAGATTCGGGGTTTCAGCATTCGGGATTTCCCAATGCAAAAGACTCGCGACAGAAGAAATAGCGATATCGCGATCCCCGATCACAGGAGGGAAGGAAGTGACATGGCTGAGTGGGACCACATGTGTTAGTGGAATCCACGTGGCATCAGGATTTCGAAGCTCGGGACTTGGTGGGTCCTATGAAACGGTGTGGCGGGAGTCCTGAATTCCCGATCGGTGGTTTCCTGAGTTCCACAGGTGTGTGGGGTCCAAGTGTTGGCAGCAAGGACACGTGTCATCGAGATTCGGGGTTCGGTGATTTGCGAGGTGAGCGAATCATGACACCACAATTGCCGATTTCCCGATAGGGAAAATCCCCGACGCGAGAAAGGGTTGACCCGTTGACCATCGGGGTTCAGGGTTTTGATTTGCACGAGAATTGTGTCAACAGGATTCGCGAAATCGCGAAGTCCGATCTCCCGATATGCGAAAAGGAGATCGTCGAGGAGTATCCTGTGGGTGATGAAGACTCCCGAGAGGAGTTGTGAGAGCTATGGACTCTTAGGGCCGAGTGGAGAGAAGGTCCTGGTGAGAGCAGGGTCCGACCGTGAGGGTTGTCAGGTCTTGCGTCAGAGTGGTATCAGAGCTGGAAATCCTTGCTTGTAGATTTCAGGCAGGAAGAGACAGAGGAGTGAAGGAAGACAGAGTTGCTGAGGACTCTGGGAGCACTCTGATACTCACAAATTGCGTCAATAGGTATCAGAGCGGGATTTCATCTGTATATTGCAGGTGAAGGAAGACAGGGTTGTTGAGAACTCTGTGGGGACTTGCTTGCTGGAGGTAGCAGTCCGTAGACAGTCATTTGGAGAC
>JZKD02S1677473.1:1617243-1632812 GCA_000966675.3 Picea glauca
GGGGGTGAATGATTGTGGAGATCTTTTTCCCAAAACTTCCCTCTCACACAAAAACTCCTTAGTTAACATTCAACATTTGCTCATTACTCATTTTTTTCATTTATAATCAGTTAGATGTGAATACATATCAACAACATATATCAGTAACATATCATCAACAAATCATCTCCACAAGAAACACAAAGAACACAAAATGTATGTACAATTTTTCATTTTATTATGGACTTCAATCCGGGGGTTTTTCAGAAACAACTGGATAGAGTACAACTCTACAAGAGAGCCAGCTCTCTATGCAAGACTCAACTTACATTCTTAGCACCAACTGAGATGAGGCAACAATCCTCAACCAATATCAATCTGTCAACATAAACAAGTGCATCAACCATGCACCAACCAATGGCAAACAACCTGTAATCAACCTGTACCATAAACAAGTGCATCCAACCATGTACCAAGTATATACCAATCATGTTTTAACTACTCATCAACAATGACTCATCAATATGTACAAACATCATCCACTATACACCTCATGTATGTTCCAACTCATCAACTGCTTGTTTCAACCATGACTAGTTTTGGATTAATCAACAACCCCAACTTGAAATAACCTAACTTTGTACCTGTAATGAATAAATATTTGAAACTGATACACAATGTTATTCAATGTGTTTTATGCAATTCCTCCAGGTGGAACTACTTGGAACCTCTCACAAAAAGAGTTATAGAAAAAATGGCATACCTTAATGAATTCTGGCTTATTCTAGAGAGTGACCTTGTAGAGCATGCCCCACAAAAACTATTCATTGAACTGATTTGAAAATATTACATAGAATAATAAACTTTTTAATATAACCATCTCAATTGGTATCACTGAATTTGGATCTATTATGAAGAATTTATGACATTTTTACCTAAAACAATTGTTTTAGACTAGTTTCAGGACCAGCCATAAACCCTATTTTCCATGAAGTGTATCTCCAAAAATACAATGGACCACCAGCTGAATTTTTTACCACATATACATGGACATATTTCCTCAATGGAATATAAATCCCACATTCTGAAGCATTATAGAAAAAAAGTTATTCTGAAAATGGTGAGATGACCTGTAAATAACATACCTTAGAAAGCATCATGAAAAGAATTTATCCTCCCTTCAATTCCGGCCCGCTTTTCTTCACCTTCCTTCTGAAATTTGGCTTAGAGATCCTTGGTTACCTTAGTCACATATATATCTTCAATATGCTCAAGTTTTCCACACCAAAAATGCTCAAGAAGCTCTCACAAGAAGCTCTTCATCAATACTCCAAAAGATATTCTCACAAGAAGCTACCCATTTATCCACAAAAAAGGATGATCTACAAGAGACCATTGCTATATAATTTATACTTTCATCCTCTAGGTCACTTAAACCATTTTTAGGTCACTTAACCCATTTCTAGGTCACTTAACCTATTTTACTTATTTTAAGGTTAACCACTTTCCATAAATAGAAAGTTCTCCAATACTTTATCATTTAAATACTCCTTCTTGATTTTGTCAGCTTACTTTATCATTTCTTGATTTTCTCACTTCTCTTGATTATTTAAATAATCCACCTTGACTTTGTCGCCTTACGTTATCATTTAAATAATTTTTATTTTTTTTTTAAGTCACGTAAACTTCTTTGACCTTGGGGGCTTCAAGCCTTCATGTGGGGGTTCTTCATCTTTGTAAGGCCATAAATTTCAAACCATGGGGAGTTATTTGAAATTACACATACCATCGGAAATGGCATGACAATCAATATCCATATAGGATAGTTTCACCAAAAAAAAATTTGATCTTCATCTCATTATTCCACATACAAGCATGGGTCCTCCAACCATTCTTCTAGATAACTCAATCCGCAAAGCGTC
Organism: Picea glauca; assembly: GCA_000966675.3. Lineage (NCBI taxonomy): Eukaryota > Viridiplantae > Streptophyta > Pinopsida > Pinales > Pinaceae > Picea > Picea glauca. The sequence continues at coordinate 1,619,145 of JZKD02S1677473.1, forward strand.
TTCCCGTGAGGGAGTTCACCATAAGGGGACCAATTTGGAGTTCATCCATTTGTGAACCTTATCAATCATGATAAGACAATAATGAGAGCATGGGACCTCTAACCATTCTTCTAGGATAACTCAATCTACAAAGTGTCTTCCCATGAGGGATTTCACCATAAGGGGACCACTTTGGAGTTCATCCATTTGTGCACCTTATCAATCATGATAAGACAATAATGAGTAATATTTACATTTTTACAACAATGCATCATATACCATTGAAACCACATCGATCCATCTTCATCATGTATCAACGACAACTCATTGATCCATCTTCATCATATCAATGACAACTCATTGATCCATCTTCATCTATGCATTTTCATCAAGTACAATACATATTATATTACATCAATCATCAATCAATCAATCATTTGACATCAATCAATCACTTGACATCAATCAATGACATTAATCAATCAAACCCTTGGGATCAATGACAACATGATCCAACAATCTCCCCCTTTGGCATTGATGGCAATACCAACATTGATGTCAACACCAATTACCAGTTATTGATGTCAACATGTAGATAAGGAATGCTATACATCAATAGTCAAATTGGCTATCTCTCCCCATCAATAAACATCAATCACATCAATGTGATTAACTCTCCCCATTTGACATCAATGGCAAAGGGCCATTCTCATCTTGGGGCTGCTCCCCCTGTCTGAATGCCTTTGATCTTCCTCTGAATAATCTCTCCCATTTTGAACAAGCGATATCACTCTGATGTAATGCTGAATATACATCGAACATACTCCCTCTGTGACCATTTCTCCCTCTGAAATTATACTCCTATGCTCTTTTTTCAAGAATATGGCTCTTTTCTAGGTATGCATCTGATAAATATCTCCTCCTAGAATCATGGGAAGAAGAATGACTCCCCCTATGGGTATTTCTCCGCTATCTTTTCTGCAAGATGAACATTATGCTACCATATAACGATCATTGGACCTGTTCATGCATCAAAATCACACCATACCAAGCATCATGAAGCAAAAGATATGTCAACAATGAAATAAAGAATCATGAGAAAAATATCAACCAAGTACATCCCGTACAAAATGTGTTCTCATCATGCACAACACCTATGTACATCAACCATGTACATCAACATCATGGAATGTGCCAAAACATATCATCCATGGAATGTATCAATCATATGACTTTATCAACATGCCAACATGTGCATCTACCAATGTGCCAACCATGTGCATCTACCAATATGCCAACGATGTGCATCTACCAACATTCCAAACAATGTATCATATCACTCATGATATGTCTCCATCATGAACCAAGTTCCACAATCACGTATCTCAAACAAATGCCAATTGTTGTTCTAATCAAGTAGTACCAATGGTGTAGTATCATCAAGCATATGCCATCTAAGAGTGTACCAAACATGTACATTACCATGCACCAATACCACAAAATGATGAATTCCATATATGTATGCCAAATCCTCCATAAAACATGTGCCAATCAAACTTCTAGTAGGCGCCTCTTCCAATGTAGTAGAAAAGTACCAATAATGCATCAACTATAGATCAACAATGATGTACAACATGATCACCTCATCAACTAACCAACCATATGTCCCAATATGTAGCCCAATCCACATGAAAAATGCATGCACCATGATATCAACATATGCTTCCAACAATACATCATAAGATATATCAATGAAACTTAAACATGTACCTGCCATGTACACCAAAAGATCAACATCAATCCATACTCATGGGTTAGTGTCATCCACTCGAGATTTTATTTTACATAATCCAATAGATGAACACTCAAACCTGCAAAAAATAGTGTCAGAACCTGCAACAAACAATGTCAGACCCTGCAACAGAGTCTTATACCATCACATCAAGCTACAATCCACATGCATAGCCTTTTTCTCAAGGCTTTACCACATATGCGCAATCTGCTGCACAACAACTTGTGTATGTATGTGACCTATACAAGGTCAACTTGCATATGTATGCAACTGATACCACTGTCACCCACGTATGTTTCAATAGATGACTTACTTGAGCTTCCCTTCAGTCTTTCATTCTGTTTTGGTCAGTCTTCTTCACCCACTTCTGTAGATGTCCCTGCTCCTCAAAACTTGATCTATGAGCATCAATCTTTTCAAATATGTCTCGCTTCCTTACTTCATTCCTTCTTCTAGCCATGCTATTTGAATTTCTCATCATGGAATTTCTTCTTATGTTCCATCACTCATGGGATTTGTGGCCAAATCCACTACAGCTGTAGCATCTCATAGTGTTACAGTGAACAACAATGTGTCCTACTTGGTCACATCTCCAACACCTCATGGTGTTATAAAATCTTCCATTATATCTCCTTTCATAAGATCTACATTCAAAATCTTTGTGACCATATCCATTACATGAATAAAAATTCCCATGAAAAATACTTTCATACATTTTCTTTGGTGTCCCAAGAATAGATTCTTGATGTCTTCCTTGCTTTGTTCTTTTGAAATTTTCTTTGCCTTGTGTAGATGGTTTCTTTGCAACATTGTCTTCCTTCTTTGATGGATTTACCTCATGCTTCTTTGAGGTGCTTTCTTCATCATGTGTATCTTATCCTTTGTATCCAAGACTTGATTTATCACATGATGATCTTTGACTTTCCAAGATCTTATCGAAGATTCATGAGCTATTCAATAATTTGTTTGACTTTTCCACCTTTCTAAGGTCAACAATTTCAGCTTGTAACTTACAACATGACTCTTCCTTTTCATTTATTTGAATCTTCAATAGTTCCTGTATTATTTTAGCTTCTTCAATTTGGGTCTTGAGATGAACAATGGTTTCAAAACTTTTGTTAATGTCATCATCTACATTTATATCTTCTTTTCCATTCTTTAGTCTTGTGATCTCTTCTTCCTTTTCTTCTAATTGAGTCTTATTGCTCTCTTCTCGTTCCTTGATCTTTCTTTTAACTTCAAGATGTTCCTTAGACTCCTCCTAAGAAACTTCTTAGTGTTATCCAAAAGATAGTTGTAGTCTATATAATAATGATCACTTCTATATCTATATAAACCCTCTTCAACTTCCTTTTGAAGTTTTCATATATTTTCTTCTATTATTTTCATGGGATAGTTACCATCAAACTTTACACAAACTATTTCTATATATTCTTCTTCACTTGTAGAGAAAAAATCATCATCATCATTGCAATCAAGGGTTTTTGAGAGTTCTTTACCTTCATTTGAAATATCTTCACTATCTTCCTTTTGCCCAATACCAACACATAATTCTTTGCCTTCATTTGAAATTTCTTCAAAATCACATTTAGAAATAATGAATTCCAGAGTTTTTGGAGATTCTTTACCTTTAGTGATCTTGATGGAGTGATCTTGAATATCTTCTTTCTCCTTCTTTCTTTGATATGTCTCCTCTAGCTTTAGCCATAGATCCTTGGTGGACGTGCATTGTCCCATGCTCTCTTTGATAGGGATTGAGAGTCCACTAAGAATGGTCTTGAGAGCCAATGAATCATTATTCTTTCCTTCCCTTTGAGATGCATACTTTGACTTGTTCCTCAAAGGAATTGATCCACCAATGGTTGCCTTCCAAATAGTTGCTCCCATTGTCTTCAAATACACTTTCATCTCTATTATCCAAGTAGAATAGTTTTCCTCATCAAGGATTGGTATTTCATCATCCATTTGTGTCTCTATGGATCTCCTTCAAGCTTGTTAAGGCTTGTAGGGAAGGCCTGCTCTGATACCAATTGTTGGACACACCTACCACACTTATAGGGGGGGGTGAATGAGTGTGGGGATTTTTTCCCCAAAACTTCTCTCTTACTCAAAAACTCCTTAGTTAACATTCAACATTTTCTCATTACTCATTGCTGTCATTTATAATAAGTTAAATGTGAATACATATCAACAACATATATTAGCAACATATCATTAACAAATAAACTCCACAAGGAACACAAAGAACACAAGATGTATGCACAATTTTTCTTTTTATTATGGACTTCAATCCGGGGGTTTTTCAGCAATAAATGAATAGAGTAAAAATCTACAAGAGAACCATCTATATATGAAAGAATCAGTTTACATTCTCAGCACCAACTGAGATGAAGCAACAATCCTCAACATATATCAATCTGTTATCATAAACAAATGCATAAACCATGCACCAACCTGTGGCAAACAACCTGTAATCAACCTATACCATAAACAAGTGCATCCAACCATGTACCGAGTATATGCCAATCATGTGTCAACTATGAATCAACAATGACTCATCAATATGTACCAACATCATCAACTATACACCTCATGTATGTGCCAACTCATCAACTGCTTGTCTCAACCATGACTAGTTTTGGATTAGTCAACAACCCCAACTTGAAATAATCATAACTTTGTACCTGTAAAGAATAAATAACCAAAACTGATACACAATGTTATTCATTTTTTTTTATGTAGTTCCTCCAGGTGGCACTACTTTTAACCTCTTAGAAAAAGAGTTATAGTAAATATGGCATACCTTGCTAAATTCTGGCTTATTCTAGGGAGCGACCTTATAGAGCGTGCCCCACACAAAATATTCATTGAATTGATCTGAAACTATTAAATAGAATAATAAAGCCTATAATATAACCAACACAATTGGTATCACTGAATTTGGATATGTTATGAATAATTTATGATGTTTGTACCCGAAACACATGTTTTAGACTAGTTTCAGGACTAGCCAGAAACCCTGTTTTCCACGAAGTGTATCTCCAAAAATACAATGACCCACAAGCTGAATTTTTTACCACATATAATTGGATATGTTTCCTCAAAGGAATATCAATCCCACAGTCTGAAGCATTATAGAAAAAAAATTATTGTGAAAATGGTGAGATGACCTGTAAATAACATACCTTAGAACGCATCATGAAAATAATTTACCCTTCCTTCAATTTGTGCCCTCTTTTCTTCACCTTCCTTATGAAATTTGGCCTATATATCCTTGGTTACCTCATTCACCTATATATATTCAATATTCTCAAGTGTTCCACACCAGAAATGCTCAAGAAGCTCTCACAAGAAGCTCTCCATCAATACTCCAAAAGATATTCTCACAAGAAGCTATCCATTGATCCACAAAAAGGGTGATCTACAAGAGACCATTGCTATATTATTTATATTTTCATCCTATAGGTCACATAACCCATTTTTGGGTCACTTAAACCATTTCTAGGTCACTTAACCTATTTTCCTTATTTTAAGGTTAACCACTTTCCATAAATAGAAAGTTCTCCAATACTTTATCATTTAAATATTTCTTCTTGATTTTGTCACCTTACTTTATCATTTCTTGATTTTGTCACTTCTCTTGACTATTTAAATAATCCACCTTGACTTTGTCACATTAATTTATCATTTAAATAATGATTTTTTTTTTTTAGGTCACTTAAACTTCTTTGACCTTGGGGGCTTCAAGCCTTCATGTGGGGGTCCTTCATCTTTGTAAGGCCATAACTTTCAAACCATGAGGAGTTATGTGATAATCCACATACCAACAGAAATGGCATGACAATCACTATCCATCTAGGATAGTTTCACCAACAATTTCCTTGATATTCATCTCATTATTCCACATACAAGCATGGGTCGTCCAACCATTCTTCCAGGATAACTCAATCCTCAAAGTGTCTTCCCGTGAGGTCTTTCACCATAAGGGGAACACTTTGGAGTTCATCCATTTGTGAACCTTATCAATCATATGATAAGACAATAATGAGAGAATGGGTCCTCCAACCATTCTTCTAGGATAACTCAATCCGCAAAGCGTCTTCCCATGAGAGCTTTCACCATAAGGGGACCACTTTGGAGTTCATCCATTTGTGCACCTTATCAATCATGATAAGACAATAATGAATCATCTATACATTTTTCCAACAATGCATCATATACCAATGAAACCATATCGATCCATCTTCATCATGTATCAATGACTTTCATGATGTTTTTTATTCACATTGCAAGATGATTTATCCAACTGAAATACTTTTTGAGAATTGTTGTGAGTGGTATGCATCAAATATTTAGGGTTCAACAAGTGATTCCTCTATTAGTAATGATGAAGGGGATGATTGCAAAGAGCAGGACTTAGATGATGAATTTCACAATGTTTTTCCTAAATTTGAAGAACAAATGCATCATTCATGTCAAAATCTAGGTTCCCAAGAGAAAGATCAATATGGAAAATCCATCATTTCCTTTTCTCATCCTTTTCTCGATTATTTAAGGCAAGAGGTCATCTTAGGTTCAGAGTTATTTTATCATGAGGATAGTGTTGCAAATTGTCATGACCGAATTCATAGCTTACCATTTTTTGTTGTAATTCCTCCTATTGTTAATGAACCAATGTGCCATGATTTGCCAAGTTTTGATGACTATGAGGATGTTTTCCCTGAACAACTAGTTGTCCCAACTATTGTACTAATCCCCTCAGCCATTAGTAGTCAAATGGTCATTGATTCACCTTTTTATGATGATTATGAAGATCGTTTCCATGAACAGTCTGTTGAATACCTTATATCGGAGAAGTACCCTTCCCATCAAAGCAACAATAGCTTGTTTCAACCCTCATGTCATATTATTGTTGCTGAAAAAGAAGAAAAATATGACAATCTAAGTTTAGAAAGTGAAAAACTGACAAATTGGGACCATAAGCAAAGTTATGATGAATATCGCTCACAATCAGAAGATAAGATAGAAGAATGTAGTTTCCCAAGCACTTCTAATTATGATGAACTTCCCTATCAACCCCCTATTCCTCTTGAAGACACAAGATCAATTTCATCAAGCAGCCAAGATCAAATTCCATGTGAGCAGATGAGAGAGGTTGAAACTAAAGAAATACAAGAATCCCTAAGCCTTTTTTCTAATACATCTCATGACCAGGAGTGGACCAAGGCCATATGCATTGAGAATGAATCGGAAAATCAGCAAGCAATGCAACAACCAAGCACAGTGGAGGACAAACCTAATGCAATACTTTTCCTTTTTACACAATGCAATGTCATGGGGGCAAGTATTGATGATGTTTTTCAGTATCCATTTGTAGCTTGTCTGCAAGAATCAAGTGAGCCTAGGCTCACTAATTTATTCAATGCAAAGTTTATTGCCAAATGTTTCTTTGACGTGCCTTTAAGTAGGAATTATCTCTGGTGCTTAAGGAAGCACATATCAAATCTTCAAACATTTGAAAAAATGATGAAATGGCTTCATTGGTTGTTTCATGTAACTTGAATGCTTCATTTTCCCATAAATTAGAGTAGGTGTGTGGAATAAACTTGTTGGACAAGGATCATTTTCATCATTTTTGTCAGTTTCAGTTTTCATTTGCATTTAGTTTTACTTGAAGGTCATAGATCAAAGTAGATTGCAGAGGTTAAAGGTTGGGAGAATCCCTAGCATAAGGAACTGAAACTACAAGAGTTCTTAGAGCCTCACAGGGAGGACTCTATCCCCCATGGAGCCTATGTTAGCACAAGAATTTGAAACTAAAAGAGGCATGCCTCTCCATAAGCAACTAAATTATCTCTAACAGGTTAGATAGAGGCTTTCATCTATCATCTCAAAGTTCTTGATTAGTCTCATCATATGGAAAATCATAGATATTCGGTAGCACCATGGCGCTGCATAATTTTCTATATTGCATGGTTTTCCATTTTACTACCTAAAATGTTACCAAATCTATTAAGCAGTGTAATGATGGCACTATGAATTCCATAGGTTGTTACCAAATCCGTTTTCATGTCGGATGCTACCAAATATGTCAACATTGAGGTGATGTAGCTACGAATTATGATAGCACTACCAAATTGCATGCAGACACATAGGCGGGCGCTACCGAAATTTTCTACCGAAATTTTGGCAGAGATCAAATTGTGCAGAGTTATTTCTGGACTCTTCTGTCAGTTTTGAGTGACTAACTTAAAACTTGGATTATGAAAAATTGAGAAGGTATTTTTGGAAAATGGAGGAGGTTTTTGTTCATCACATACCAAAACCTCTCTTATTTTTTCAAAATGTGTTATGGTTGGATAGATATTAGACATATAAGTTGCGCTACCGAATCTACATAACTGTTTTACAGCAACACTACCGAATTTCCTGTAGTGGTCATGCTTTTGATATTCTCCTTGTTGGGAGGTTTCCACTTGTCAAGAAGGATTAGAATGGATTCTAAAGCATCATTTATATTTCAAGAGACACCTGCACCTAAGTTTTATCTCAATCAAAGGCCTCATGTAATGAGGTGGAAACAATTTATTAATGGCTTCCAACAAATTCCTGAAAATTAGCAGTTTGTTGGATTTTTATCTCTTTGATTGTTGCCACCTATCTCCAAGGATTAGAACCAATGGAGGAGATGGGATTCGACTTCCTAAGGTTATTTGGATGATATTTTATATTTAAGTAAGGAGACATCTCTTGAAGAAGGGATTCATGAGCCAAGAGAGGCTAGAGAGAGTAGGAGCAAGCAATTTTCCTATGTGTGTTCATTTGTAAGTCTGTGGGAATTTTATGATTGTAAGCATTACTGCTATTGGAGACTCATGAGAGATATGATTTCAGATTGTAACTCTTTTGTTTATATTTCTTCTTATCTAAATATATTGCAAATTTGAGGATCAAAGGCTGCCCTGCCAATGATTTATGGATTCCTAAGCAACGGAGGATTTGCTTTATTTTTCCCATCAGTCATTGTTTATATTCAAGTGTTTTTTTATTCATTAAATTGAGAGGATCTATGTTTAGTGAACATTCTATCTTATGTTTTCCTTTTTTCATTCTTCCACCTACCAACATATAATCTTGTTTTCTGTTGAGCATCTTTAATGCCTTCAATGAGTAGAATGTTGGTGACTCCATTGCCCATTGGTGTAGCCTACTGATCTGCAGTTTGTTGCCCTCTCCCTTTCTTTCTCCATGTTGTTGATCCACCTATTCAAAACCAAAATTATCTTTTACATTTGGATGGGTGTTCAGCTTACACTTTAGCTGTCAAAGTGTGACTTTCAGTGCTAACAAAGTGGGCGTGTGATTGCTTCGTGATTATTCTTTTGCAGCTTTGAATTTAATGTAGATTAATCTTGCTTCATGAATTTATGTTGATATGTGGCTGAATGGTAATAAATTTCTCTTGCACCATCATTTAGTTGACATGTGATCATGCTAGAGTTTGTTTTCTCTCATGCACAACAATTAATTAATGTTGATGTATGATTGATAAGGATGATGATTACCCTTGTGCCTTGATTTATTAATGATTAATATTGAATGAATGATCTAGTTCATGTGGAATTGTTTGTTAGTGGGTTGTAGACAACTTCTTGTTCCTCAGAGAAGTCACCAACCCTGAGACCCTAAATGGTTAAAATCAATTGGAACCTAGGCTTGAGCATTGCTTATGTGTCCTAGAGGTCCTAAAATTGCAGGGTAGGTTGGGAGGGTAGTAGCTTATGTGATTCTTATGATTATATTTACGATCCTTATGATTTGTTATGTTATCTCATATGATCATGGTGTTATGTGATGATTATCATGATGGGAGGAGTTTAGCGCTTTATGATCCGTAATGTTTATGTGTCATCATTTATTTGTACGAATGCAATGATATTGGGATACTAATTATTTGTGTTAATGCATCGATATGTGTATCATTATTCATGGAAATAATGTGTCATCTTTGTGTCACAAATGATTGAAATTGTGTTATTATTGTTTCATTAATATATTGGATGATGTGTCAATTATGTTGTTATTAATTGTGATGTATTTTTCCTAACGCAAAAAAAAATAAAAAATTGCATGTTGTATGTTGCTTTTGTTGTCGTAATGAAGGGGTCGTTACATATGGTATCAGAGTGGGTTCAACTCTATGGATGTGGATTGTCACACCTTCATTTGTATTAAACACGTGATTATTAAATTATCGTTGATTAAAATTCAAATTTGTCCATGCGGTAATCATGGTTTTAGGAGTAGAGTTGCGACGCCTCCTATAACATCCACACCAAAGGTGTCTAACCCCCAAGGAGAAGAACCAGTCATTGGGCATGGGAAGTTTTGATGTTGGGTGATGAGGTTGGTCAGATGAGGTCCTTTAAGAGGATGTGAGAAGCCTTTATTAACTGCTTATATAGAGAAGAGGCGAGGGTGCATGTACCTAATGAGGGTCCATAGTGCACTCCAGCTGGCAGTGGTGGCATTCACGGAGAACTCGAGAAGGCTAAGTTCCAAAGTTCATGAGTTCCATGGAAGGCTCAACCGTCGAGGCATGGTTGGAGAACAAGGTGATGTGATTCACGCTTCATGGTTACTACCTCCAACACAAAGGTCTGCATGGCGGTCTTTCAGCAGAAGGGAAGCACTATCCTTTGGTGGAAGACTCTCCTTCCTCACTAAACATGGTCATCGAAGTCATGTTATGGGAAAGGTTTGAGGAACGATTCCATGTGAAGTAATTTTCAGAGGAATTCATTGAGAGCCAGCTCGATGATTTCAATGCCTTACGATAGGGTGGTCATACGGTGCTAGATTATGAGACCAAATTTTTGGATGTACATCGGTATGCCCCGCATCTGAAAATAGAGAAAATGGAGGTCAAAGAGTTCATGTTCGACCTAAACTCCAAATTTTGTGCGAAGATGAGGATTTAAATGCCTTGTACATTGCACGATGCAGTCCCATAGGCCTCATTACCGAGGAAGAATTGACCTGCGGGATTCAGGGTAGGAATCGTGCAAGACCATCTAAATTGATGAATCTGGTGCGTAGTAGCATTAGACACCAGATAGAAAAGACATCCTGGTATCAATACCTATATAGGACTCTCGTTCATGACACCACAATGATAGGTTCCTCAACAAAGGACCCCCTCAGAGGACCACTGCATTAGCAGAAACACCTCTAACAATAGTAGTTTAGGCTTGTCAAGAGAACAAACTAGAATATTAGGTTGGTAGGCCATAAGTTTCTACTTTGGGGCCAGGAGTACTGGACTAGAGACAGGTGTTGGACATGTAGAGAGCCACTATACTAGTAAGATTTGTCTAGTTGAAAAGGCCAGAGTGGCTGAGTGAATAGGACACACTATCATTGTAGAGGTGGGAAAGGCCCACAAGATTATTTTCAACAGTGAATAAGCGCCAAACTAAGCGCCAAGCTATTGTGCTCGAGGCATCAGGTACCATCACCAACCAAAATTTTAGTAATTGTTAGATATCTATGCTATAATGACCTGTAGGATCTTTTAAATGACTATGGTTGAGTTTTAATTTTGCATGCATTAATTAACCATTTGAGAAAATTAGTGAAAGGATGAGGAAAGAAGATGAATTATAACAGCCATATACAAAAATGCAGATCTGAAATGAAAATATAAACAACAAACCATAACACGCAGATTGATAACGGAGTTCGGCACAACTTTTGCCTACGTCTCCGGGCCTTTTCTTTGTGGGGGAGGCTTCTTTATTTCTGTTCAAATTCTCAAAAGTACATTGTTGCAATGCCAAATGGCTACAATACTGATCTGGTCTTGTTATCCTAGATCTCTAGAACCCTACAAAGAAATTGACATGCAAAATGGACGTCCGAAGCTCCCAGAAATGTTCCAACAGTGTCTCCTCCTCAAAAGCTTCTATGCATCAAACTGACTTTGGCTTGGCTTTTCTCCAGCATAACTCTGCTCTGACTGACTGCTAATTGCCTCAAACAGGCCTGGTTTATATAGCCTTGAAGTTGGTTTCTCACCTCCAACTTCCTCCAAGAATTTGGCCTCCAAAAATGGAAGGAATCAACCAAAAATAGGCATAATTACAACAAAAAATCCAAAAATGGTATGAAAAACCCACTTCTGAACTATATTATAGGCACTAGCCCTTTATTCCATGTGCACGCCCCTGATTCTCGGTCATATGGGGGGCCATGTGGCCACGCGCTATTCACTGTCCCCCCTCCATTGGCTCTTGCTCCCGGTTTCTTGGCGCTCCAATAGGGTCACGCGCTAACCATTATAACAGCCCCCCCGCGCATGTATGAATAAGCCCCTGGGTCATGTGGCTTGTAAACGAAAACCATGGCTTATGCATAGAATCACGGGTTAAGTTGTAACCCCCGCACGTTCATTGGTTCAGCTCTAGTTACATGGTCATGGTCATATATATGTCGAGGGATGGGGCTAAGCCCCAGCCCTTTCCCCCACCGGTTCAAACATTGTTCTAATTTAAATATTTTGTTTTACATAAACTTTACAAGCACCAACCGACAGCGAGCTGGATAGCCCAGCCTTCCCAGTCCTTTTCCCACCGGGAGGTTGCGGGTTCGACCCCCAGCGACATACCAAAACTTTTAACACATAACCAATAAACCAATGACGGGGTGCCACGTGGCAGCCCATGAATGGGCCATGTGGCACCTTTCCAACCAACCGATGAATACCATGTGTCAGCCTCTGATAAGTCCACATCAACTGTCTGTATTTCCTTGTCACCTGCCTTTTCACCTACCGCGTCAGCCTGCCACGTCAGCTGCTGACGTCACCCTGCCACGTGTCACCCTTTCAGTGCTGACATGTGTCACCTCAGGATATGTCCAACCGTATGCCAAATCGACCAAATTTTCCTTCCACATGTCACTACCTGGAGCCGCCATGTGTCACTGTACGGACCTGCCACATCAGCGTCCGTACAGACTGTACGGACTGCACAGTCATCAATTTTTTTACCTGTTTGACTTTTCAAACAAAACATGATATCTTCTCCATACGAAACCCGTTTGACAGAGTAAATATACCACCGGAATCAGGAAGACGAGACAGACGCAATGGCATGGGTTTCATCGCATTCTGAGCACTTTAATTTTTTAGCATTTTTCAATCCCTATCAGGCTTCTGGATCCGATTTTGGATCACACCTCCCCACAAAAAGACCTTTTGGTCCCCAAAGGTTACTGACCAGTCAACAAGCTCAGGATAGGCCACCCGGATTGCTCTTTGTCTCTGAACTCTGTCCTGTGCACCGGTCTCATCAAGATCAACTGTAACACAATCATGACAACTGACAGTACATTGTTAGCCATTGCAACCCTGTTACATCTTACTGAAGCCACTATCATCCATGTAGAAAACATTGTTAATGACAGCATAAAAAAGACGACTACAAATGAACTGATATACTTTAGATATCTTCACGACATGAGCTTATCTTGAAGCAACTTATGATTGATTTTCCATTCAACAACCATGTCTTGTTCTTGATTAAGATCTATTACTTCATTTGAAACAATTAGTGGTTTGTTGCTTACTTGCATTACCTTCGTTAATTGTTCCATTGTTTGAAGTGTTTTACTTGCTTTAACACGATGAGCATGCACCACATAATTATGACCTAATTTAGTGAATTGATATTGATTCTTTGTTCTGTAGAAGATTGCCTTACGATCAAACAAGTACGGACTGCCTAAGACCATTCCACATTCTTTTAATGACACAACATCACAAGTTACTTCATCCACATACTTAGATGAAATTGCAAATTTGATTGTGCACTGCTTTGTTATGTGCATCTGATGAT
>JZKD02S1677473.1:1633261-1664129 GCA_000966675.3 Picea glauca
CTCTTCACTTTTTCCTTTTGAAGAATTACCCAAAACTGGTCTCTTCCGTTCTAAATAATCTTCGTACAAAACTGTCACCATCTCCGACATAGCATGGAATGTTTTTCGAAACTCATTCCCATCTTGAAAAATCCCTTCTTCCAATTCCATATTCTCGCTGTGAGAAGCTCTCTTTCTCAATCCAATTAATGGATTCTCTGCAACAAGCTCGCCTTCACCACGCTTTAGCTTTTCCCTGGTTAACATCCAAAAATCAAATCCAAACGTCAACTAGCTCTGATACCACTTGATCCGTAGAATCTTTTAAATGACTATGGTTGAGTTTTAATTTTGCATGCGTTAATTAACCATTTGAGAAAATTAGTGAAAGGATGAGGAAAGAAGAGGAATTATAACAGCCATATACACATATGCAGATCTGAAATGAAAATATAAACAACAAACAATAACACACAGATTGATAACGGAGTTCGGCACAACTTTTGCCTACGTCTCCGGGCCTTTTTCTTTGTGGAGGAGACTTCTTTATTTCTGTTCAAATGCTCAAAAGTACATCGCTACAATTCCAAATGGCTACAAGACTGATCTGGTATTGTTCTCCCAAATCTCTAGAACCCTACAAAGAAAATGGGACGCAAAACGCACGTCCGGAGCTCCTAGAAATGGTCTGACATCGTCTCCTCCTCAAAAGCTTCTCTGCATCAAACTGACTTTGGCTTGGCTTTTCTCCAGCATAACTCTTCTTTGACTGACAGCTAATGGCCTCAAACAGACCTGGTTTATATAGCCTTGAAGTTGGTTGCACACCTCCAACTTCCTCCAATAATTTGGCCTCCAAAAATGCCCAATATCCCCCAAAAATGGAAGGAATCAACCAAAAATAGGCATAGTTACAACAAAAAATCCAAAAATGTTAAGAAAAACCCACTTCTGAACTATATTATAGGTGCTAGCCCTTTATTCCATGCGCCCGCCCCTAATTCTCAATCATATGGGGGGCCATGTGGCCATGTGATATGCGTTGGCCCCCCTCCATTGGCTCCCGCTCCCGGTTTCTTGGCGCTCCAATAGGGTCATGCGCTAACCATTATAACAACCCTCCCGCACATGTATGGATAAGCCCCCAGGTCATGTGGCTTGTAAACGAAAAATCGTGGCTTATGCATAGAATCGCAGGTTAAGTTGTAACCTCCGTGCGTTCGTTGGTTCAGCTCTGGTTACATGGTCGTGGTCATATATATGTCGAGGGTTGGGGCTAAGCCCCAACCCTTTCCCCCGTCGGTTCAAACATTGTTCTAATTTAAATATTTTGCTTTACATAAAATTTACAAGAAACAACCGACGGCGGGCTGGCTAGCCCAGCTTTCCCAGTCCTTTGCCCACCGGGAGGTTGCGGGTTCGACCCCCAGCGACATACCAAAACTTTTAACACATAACCAATAAACCAATGACGGGGTGCCACGTGGCAGCCCATGACTAGGCCACATGGCACCTTTCCAACCAACTGATGAATGCCACATGTCAGCCTCTGATTCGTCCACGTCTGCAGCCACATCAACTATCCGTATTGCCTTGTCACCTTCCGCGTCAGCCTGCCACGTCAGTCGCTAACGTCACCCTGCCACGTGTCACCCTTTTAGTGGTGACATGTGTCACCTCGGGATACGTCCAACCGTACGCCAAATCGACCAAATATGCCTGCCATGTGTGACTCCTTGGAGCCACCATGTGTCGCTGTATGGACCTACCACGTGTCGCTGTATGGACCTGCCACGTCAGCGTCCATACAGACTGTACGGACCTGCCATGTCAGCGTCCGTACAGACTGTACGGACTGCACAATCGTCAATTTTTTTGCCTGTTTGAATTTTCGGACAGAACGCAATATCTTCTCCATACAGAGCCTGTTTGACAAAGTAAATATACCACAAGAATCAGGAAGACGAGACGGACGTAATGGCATAGGTTTCATTGCATTTTGAGCACTTTCATTTTTGAGCATTTTTCAAGCCCTATCAAGCTTCTAGATCGGATTTCAGATCATATAAAGAGATATATTTCTAGTACCACGTTGAAGGGATTTAGGTAAAGGCCATCAACAAGAAAAGTTTAGATATGTCGAATTGACTTTGAGTGCCAACCAGATGGTTGGAGTAAGGGGTATGAACTACCACTTTAACTTGGGGATTAGTGTAATGAGGTCCAACCTATACATCATGATCATAGGATCCTATGACGTTGTGCTCAATATGGATTGGTTGGGATCGCATGATGTGATACTCAAATGTAATATGAAGTGGTTGAGTTCGACCAATGTTGAGGGACATAGAAGAGTGATTGTATGGAGAAAATAGGGAGTATCCCTAAGGTTCATTTCTTCCCTACAACTACAAAGGCATATGTGCAAGGGATGCAAGCTATATGTAATCCTACCACTGAACGATAAGGGAGTATGGGAGGACCAGAAAACCCTCAGGTAGTATGATAGTTGTTGATGTATTTCCAGAAGAATTACCAGGCTTTCCACTTGGAAGAGATATTGGAGTTTACAATCAACTCAAAACCCGGAACTGAACCGATAGCAAGAACGCCTTATCGAATGTCGACCCCTGAGTTATAGGAGTTTAAAGTGCAACTGAATGAGTTGCTAGAACTATGAATTGTACGTCCAAGTGTGTCACCTTGAAGTGCGTCTGTTATTTTCATACGAAAAATGATGGGTCATGAGGCCTCTGCATTGACTACCATCAATCGAACCAGGAAACGATCAAGAATCAATATCCATGGCCATGAATAGATGATTTTTGATCAAGGGAAAGGCACGATGGTGTTTTCTAAGATCAACTTGAGATCAAGATATCACCAATTATGGATCAAGGATGAATACATTCCTAATACCGCATTCAAGACGAGGTTTGGGCATTACGAGTTTACCATTTTATCGTTTGGACTCACGAACACCCTAGGGGTATTCATGAGTTGATGAATGGGGTGTTTTGTGAATACTTAGAAAAGTTTGTTCAAGTATTCATTGACGAAATCTTGATATATTCTCGAATGATGGAATAACTTGATGAATGTTTGTGCTTAGTACTACAATGTTTACGAGAGAACAAATTATTTCAGAAACTATTGAAATGATCTTTTTGTCAATCAAGGATTCATTACTTAGGGCATGTTATCTCCGATGAAGGTATCGATGTGGATCTAGTGAAGGTAGAGGATATTATGGAATGGCCTACGTCAACGAACATACCAGACGTAACATAGATTCATGGTTTTAACGGGATATTATCAACGGTTCGTCGAAGGTTTTTTGAATATAGTAAATCCGATCGCAGAATTGCAGAAGAAAAAAAAGAAGTTTGTATGGACCTAGAAATGCGTAGAAGCATTTTGAAGGATCAAGGAGATATTGACAACAACGTCGATACTAAAATTCCTTGACATGGATGAGGAGTTCTTGGTATTCACATACACATACAAGGAAGGCTTAGGAAAAGTCTTGATGCAGGACGATTGAGTGATCGCTTACATCTCAGGAAAGTTAAGAAAGAATGAGGAGAACTATGAGAAAAATGATTTGGAGTTATTGACCATTGTGTACGCCTTCATAGTATGGAGACATTACTTGATTGAATGAAAGTTTGAACTAAAATCTTACCACTATGGTTTGCAACACATTTTTACTCAAAGTGACTTGAATGCACTACAAGGGCATTGGTCAAAACTGCTTAGCGAGTATGATTTTGAGATTACCTACATAAAAGGAACATTTAACAAAATGGCAGATGCATTAAGTTGGAGACCACACATATTTTCAGCGATACCTCTTCAGATGAATCTTCGTGAAAATATTTTAACTATATAATGTGATGATGATTCGTATAAGGAGGTTAAGGAATTTATCAGACAAGATACCATGTTGGTACCAAAATTTGAGGTATTTAATTTGGACAATGACAAATTAATGAGACATAATAACCAGATTTACATACCACCCAATGACGAGTTGATAATTTTTATCTTAAACGAAGCTCATAGAGCAATGTACCTCATACAGGAGTCACAAAGATGAGGTAAGACCTTAAACCAATATTCTTCTAGAAGGGAATGAAGGCGGACATAGTCAATTATGTGAAGAGATGTCTAGAATATCAGCAAGTGAATGGTGAACATAGACATCCTGCAGAATTACTAAAGCCACATGCTATTTTAGAATCAAAATGGGAGGACATTTCAATGGACTTCATTGTTGGGTTGTCATTGGCAACAAGGAGGAACGACTCAATTTTCATGGTAGTTGACACTCTGACAAAGAGTGCACATTTTATCCCTATGCATACGATGTATCAGTCACTAGAAATAGCTGGAGTTTTTATCAACATGATAGTGAGATTTCATGGTGTTCCTAAGAGGATCATATCTGATAGAGGATCAATGTTTACAAGAATATTTTGGACTAGTTTCCAAGAGACCTTGGGAACCCAACCTAATTTTAGTACCGCATATCAACCAGAGACAAATAGACAGACAAAAAGAATGAACCAAATCTTGGAAGATATGTTGCGTATGTACATGATAGATCATCAAAAGCGTTGGGAGGACTTCTTGCCACTCGAAGGGTTTCCATACAACAACAACTATCAAGGAACCATTAAGATGGCACCATTTGAGTTTCTTTATAGGAGATCGTGTCGGACATCTTTGAGCTAGGATCGAATTGAGGATAGGGTCTTCGTAGGACTAGAAGGGATCCAAGATATGGAAGAACAAATGCAAACGATAAGACAAAGGATCAAGAAAGCGCAAGATCAATAGAAGAGTTATGTCGATGGGCATCGTGTTGACCGTAGTTATGAAGTTGGTGATAAATTCTTCTTATGGGTGAAACCGCACAAGTGTTCGATCAAGTTTGGAAAGGGTGCTAACCTCTCTCCTATGTTTGTGGGAACTTTTGAAGTTATGGAAAAGAAAGGGCCCATGGCCTATCAAATAGCCTTGTTGGATTCTTTGAGGCGTATGTGCGATGTTTTTCATGTATCTATATGAGACATTATGTTAGCGGTCCTACACTTGTGATTGACATGAGTTATTTGCAGGTGTCAGACAAGGGTGCACTCACGGTGGAGCTAATCCGCATTTTGGATCATTGCATTCGACAGTTACAGCATCGAAAAGTCTATCAGGTCAAGGTCTAGTGGGACAATTTTAATCCACACTCGGCTACCTGGGAGGACGCATATGCTATGCACCAACACTTTCCATTTTTGTTTGATATTTAGACATTTAGATCTAGTCAGATATTTTTTTTATGATCGGGTATATTATGATGTTGTTATGGATCATTGATAGTGTTTTGTGGTGGATGCAGGCTGACGATTTTTTTCTAATCATACTCACATAAGGAGTAAAGGGGCCATGCAAAACAACTAGGTATTGAGGGAGAGGTGTGGCATTAGCCCTGCCACAACCTAATAGCACTCCCTCCGTGGCTTCAATTGGAGGTTAACAATTACCTAGTTCGAGAGATCCATGATGCCATGAGGGAAAACTAAGACAGTCACTCATGAAAGTTCTAAGGGGTAGAAAATAAGGCAGGGTCCTTATTGCTTAGAGGCCCTTAGTCTCTCGCAAGGTATCCTAATGGAGTATTGATTCCAAGGGTTGGAAAAATACCAAAATCAGTCAAAGGCGAGTGGGACCCTTAGAGCACATAGTGCATCTTGAAGGGAATGTAGTGTAATTAAAATTTGAATCCCAAAATCCCAAATCCCAAATTAGAAATTAAATTTAAGAAGGGAATAAAGCATAAAAGAATGTGCAATATAGGAAGGGAATCTAGAGTCTAGTCTAACTAGAAGATGTTCCCTATCTTAACTCAACTCCGTTTTAGAAAGATGTTAGTCATAAATGGAAAATAGAGGGAATAAAGGGACAACTACGAGTAATTCTAGGAGTACCTTTAGGAGGGGTGAGAGAAATTGACATTTAAATTAATCAAATTATGGATTTATTAGTGCAACTAAGGCAACATGTGACAAGTGGATGGGACAAATAATTCCTAATTAAATTATTAAATAAACGAATTAAATGTGAAAATGACAAGTTGTGACTAAGAAAAAATTCTATAAAGAAAATGGCCGAGGAGAGGAATGGATCAGGACTAGTATGCGTAAGGTTATGCTATCGAAATTTCTTTGACTGATTTTTCTTGTGAGAGTTGGGACACCCAACTCCAAAAGAAAGTGGTAGTTCGACCTCGCGAGGACTGCTGGGAGAAAGTTGTGGGTGTGCATGGCCCCTTTGAGGATCGGGGGAATAAGGGGGAAGAATAGTACCCCTACTGTTGGTTGGGATGTACTGGGGAAGTCTTAACTATTAGCAAGTAGGAGAGTGGAAGGAGAGTGGAAGGAGCATCTGGAAGGAGCATCTCTGGTTTCAAAATTTTCGCCACCAGTTATGGTATTTCTCGAGCTCGCAATTGTACTAGTTAAGTTATAAATTGGATTCAATAAATTTCTTTGGAACTCTAGATTTCTGGAAAAACTTTATGTGAGTTAAATTTGATGGTTGTTCTCCGACCGTGGGACACCGCCATGGTACGCCGAATGCTTGATCTAAATAATTTCCGTCGGATTTTGGTAACACCGCCTTAATATAACGAATTGTATTACCTTGCCTTATGTGTCGAGTGGTTGAGTTAAATTTTCTTCTTTCTAGTGAGCGTCCTCAGCTTAATCCTCTGCGTTTTTACCACTGTAGAACCTCAACGTTTTTGCACAATAGCACCTCGTTCAGCCAACCTGCAGTTTTAAGGCTTTCGCCCAGCTTGGTAAACATTCCTTTCTTCGCGCATAATGTTCCTTCCACTGCATTTTACAAGGGTTGCCTCTGTGATTTGATCAATTTACCTCATCGTTTTCTTAATTTTCACCCAGCGATTTATCGCTTTTGTATTCTGCATTTTTAAGAAAGGTATTGCCTGGCCTTTGCGCCTTCACCCAACTTTTCGTTCAACAATTTATCTCTATGATTGTTTTCTTAAAAAGGAGACGGTTGGTATCGAGAGTTGTCTCTGCGTTTTTCCCAAGGAGTAACTCTGTGTGTTCATTTTACAATCTGCCCAGCGATATAGCTACCCTTAACTACCCTCCTTCTCTGCGTTTTCCTTGTTTTTTTCCCTCGTCTTGTAATAGGTGAATCCTTGAGCTAACACGCCATAGTGGAGATCCGTTCTTGTGCTTTCACCCAACAAGAAAATTATCCCTTGAATTGTTTATCGCCCAGCCCTCTGGTACTACCATTCAGCGAGTGAAGGCCTCTACCCTTGCATTCTTCCTCAACGGGTTATCCTCGGCGGAATGTTTCTACAATCGAGAATCTCCCGTGTAGGATCCTCCCTCGATTGTAATCGATGAGGTTCCCTCGCGTTACTAGCCCGTGGAATTCTATGTTAAGAGACTCGAATTGTTACTGGCGCAACGTATGTTTCCCTGAACCGATTTCCCTTTTTCTGGTGCAGTCGTTCTTGTTTTAGATAAACAGTGTTGGGTTCCTCTGCCAGGGGTTCCTGTATTTAATCAATTCAACATTCCTCATGTCGACTTACTGATATGGGGCGAGCTTTTGTATACCATGATAGAGCTTTTTCATAGTGTTCTTGGTCAAGATTTGCGTGAATGCAGAGTGTCGCGGTGGGTCCGCCCTCCTTTAATATCATTTTTTTCGCCTTGCACCAAATAGTGGTAGGTTAACTCCCTTTCATATTCTCCCAAGTGTGTTCATAGTCATCTTGTGGTCATCAAAAATGTGAATCCTGTGGAAGGTTGTGAATTTAATTATAGAAAAGGGCGATTTCTTATTTTTATAAGGAGTTTATTTGTTTGTTGTTGGAGTTAGGATGTAAATGAAATTAGATCCATAGGTCAAAATTTTTTTTTTTTATAAACCTATAATTATATATAATTATGTATACTTTGAACTTAATTTGGCAAGGGAATTCAGAATGCTATTATACATATGTTTTGAATTGGAGCGTCGAGACAAACCATGCTTCTATGATGATTAATTATATCTGTGCAAAATTTAATTAAGGGTAAATATCTAAGTTCCTTTATTGAACCTAAGTTAAGGCAAGGTATAGTAGTGGAATTTTGTAGTAGAATATCCTGTCGTGCGCATTAAATAAAGATGTTGTAAGTTTGTTTAGATATTGTTTACCGCACGCCATGAAAATAAATTTATCCTCACTCTTGTTCCATAATTTAATATTGATGTATGACTAGTTGAGTAGTTAAACACCTTGCATCATGAAAATAAGGGTGAGAATTACTTTGGCATTCTTTATAATGTAATGTTTGATTGTTTAGAAATGTGGCTTCTTGTGCAAATGGATTTTAATGTAATGAATGATGTTTATATTTTACACTTCTTGTGCGAACGAAATTAGTGTGATGGATGATTGCTTTTTACTAATGGTTAAGTGGCTAGTTTGCGTCGCCTTATGGACTAATGATGACGCATAATTGTTTACGCTTTTAATTCTTATGTGCATTTCAATAATGGTGATGTATGATCAGTTAATAATAAAATCTACTCGCACACTTTAATTAAGTGGGCGTGTGATTTCTTCATGATTATTCTTTTGCACCTTTGAATTTAATGTGGATTAATCTTGCATCATGAATTTATGTCGATAAATGGATGAATGGTAATTATTTTCTCTTGCACCATCATTTAGTTGACATGTGATCGTGCTAGAGTTTGTTTGCTCTCACACACAACGATTACTTAATGTTGATGTATCATTGATAAGGATGATTATTACCCTTGCGCCTTGATTTATTGATGATTTGATTGAATGATTGATCTAATTGATGTGGACTTGTTTTTTAGTGGGTTGTAGACACCTCCTTGTTCCTCAGAATAGTCGTCAGCCCTAAGACCTTAAATGGATAAAATCTATTGGAACCTAGGCTTGAGCGTTGCTTATGTGTCCTGGAGGTCCTAACCTTGCAGGGTAGGTTGGTTGGGTAGTATATTATGTGATTCTTATGATTATCTTTATGATCCTTATGATTCATTATGTTATATCATATTATCATGGTGTTATTTGATGATTATCCTAATGGGAGGAGTTGAGTGCTTTATGATTCATATTGTTTATGTGTCATCATTTATTTGTATGAAGGCAATGATATGGGGCTGCTAATTATTTATGTTAATGCGTCGATCTGTGTATTGTTAGTCATGGAAACAATGTATTGGCTTTGTGTCGTGAATGATTGATATTGTGTTAATATTGTTTCATTAATATATTGGATGATGTGTCAATAATGTTGATATTAATTGTGATGTATTTTTCCTAATGCCAAAAAAATAAAAAAATACCTATTTTATGTCACTTTTGTTGTCGTAATGACAGGGTTGTTACATATAGACAAACAAAAAAGAAAAATCTCACTCAAAAGCAAAGGGAAAAATCACTCAACAAATCAGATTCTATTGAAAGAAATCAAAACAAACAAATCAAAAGAACAAAAGCACACTTTCAAAAAAAATGATTCTAGCCAAAACTAAACCCTAGCTTTTGGATCTACTAACATCCCACTGTAAATGAAAAACAAAGGAGGAAATAAATCATATAAACTCTCATGTACGGGTAGGTTATTTCCTTAAGATAATGTTTCATGAGACGTTAGTTTATTCATGCTTGGTATTAAAAAAAACAAATGTCGAAAAAGATTTAAAGAAATCAGAAAAATCCCTATTAAGATGAGCGCAATACTACTCGTGGTGCCCTGGGTTAGGGTTGAATTCATGTGAATTGGAAATTCAAATTCACTTATTTCTTTACTCTCTATTTTAAAATTTTCATGATGATAATGTGTTTTTGGAAAATAAATATTTGACAAAAAGAAAAGAGAGAAGGATTAGAGTGGAATTCCTTGACAACATTCAATTGAGAGTTCTCCTTGTGCATCCACGTATGTGTCTATAACGACATTATTCAATATAAAATGTGAGAAGAAAAACCAACGGAAACCTACACCTAACCTACACTAACCTACTTGAAAAATGAAAATGATAAGTGAAATCGTATTTCCAATGCATCCACATAAGTTTTTTCAATCCCACAAGAAACATACAGTCGAAGGTTAGAATCAAAGTTTGAAATACTTTCAGATGCAAAGGAAATATTTCATACTTACCATATATATATTCATTTAAAAACAGAGCAATCATAACCTTAACATGTTAGAAAAATAGGTGTGCTTGTTTTACCATAGAAAATATAGCAATATTGTCACCCAACCATAGGTCGAAGTCACCCTTGAGCACCTTAACCTCGACAAAGAATAATTATAGAAAAAATACCTAGGCCTAATATCAAATCAAGGTAGTGTACCACTCTCTAGATCTAGTGCACCAAGAAGAAAGTCCAAACCATAACCAAGAGAGAGTCCAAGCCTAAAATAAAAAATGAAAGTTGCAGTAGATGCAGCTGCAGCTACTCTCCAGACTTGGGCACAACTAAATTTATGCAGTAGTGAGTGAGAGTGTGCTAAATGAGCTCTAGCACTCTGTATTTATCCTATTCCTTCTTAGATTTCTAGGCCAACTTCTCTTCTTGGGGGATAAAACTCAATATTAAATTAATATCTTTAGTCGACTTGTCTTCTAAGATTATTGTTCAAAGCTTTAGGGTTTCTCTTGCTTCCTGGAATGTTCTAGTCTTTTCAAGGTTACACGTGGAGTTCAATACCTCCCACAGCTACCATAAGATCAACAATCCCTCCTTTATAGGGAGGTATTAAAAGAAATGGTCTTGAGCACAAACATACCATTCAATTGGTAGCATCATCATAGCCACACAAGCTATCTCACTATTAAATCATGAGCATCATCATCACTATCAATATCATATGATAGCATCAACTGCATCATCTCTTGAAGCCATACTCCATCTGAGTAATCAGACATGATGTTGAATAAGTCACTCACTCCACATAATGATACAAGAACCATTCTTCTAATCTAGACATATGTCCTAGAAGAATAATTGTTCCAATAGATGTTGGAAGCTACGCCATGGGATACAAGGACTATTCTTATAATCTGGACATACGTCCTAGAAGAATAATTATCATGGACCACTTTCTTCCTAGAGAATGTCTGTCCACCAACACACTGACTATCCATCTAGCTGGTAATAATTTCCAACACTATTGATAGTCTTCATGGCAATCAAAACAATTCCATTCAATAGAACACAACTGTGTCTATCCATAGTAGTACACAACTACTATCCAGTGATACACAACCACACCAAGTAGCACATGACTACTTAACCAGTGACACATAGTCACAACCAGTGGAACACATCCACCATAGTGGCATACAACTATTGTCCAAAGACATATAGTCTCCATAGTAATCATATCATCTGATATCAACCTGCATAACAATATCATGATACAAGATGAGTCATCTGGGCAATTCTTACACTCACATCTGCGAGATCTGGAAGAGCATATTCCCTTAGAAATTAAAACATCAGCCATGGGATATATGGACTATTTTTCTCAAGCATAGAAGAGTAAATGTCCCTGATTTATGAGCCTGGACCATTCACCTAACTAGGCCATTCCTCTAGCACTAACCATAGTACAATCTGGAGAGAATTAGTCTACCCTAAGGAATACCTATCATTGATTAGTGAACCTGTACCATTAACCTAATTGGGCCATTCCTTCAGAACTAATCATAGTGAAACTTGGAGAGAATGAGTCTTCCTGACGCAACTGCCACCTTTGCCTCGATAGAGTCTCTACGCGACCTCCTGGTTTTAAGGATCGTTCAATTTATTTCATGAACCGAAGCGGCTCTTTCGATTCCCTGCTGGAATCTCCTTCAAATCGATCCACAGGTCCTTTGGGAATCTCCCCTGTACGAACTTCACTAGGCATGAGCTCCACCTTCTCCAAGAGACCACGACACTGTGACCAAGGCCCAATTCCAAAGGTGCTTGCCACAATCTCACGATATCGTGAGTTCGCAAGTCGAAGCTCTCGACTCCTCCTTCTCAATCCTCCAATAACTGAGATTGTGAAATGGGTATAGCTCCCTTCTGTCAGCACCCTCTCAGAGTGACTGCCGGCTAGGCTAAGTGCTAGCACCTCTCGCTACTCGCCACTTTGAGAGTTTCAATGTCGAGCTCCCATGCTCTTATCTCGCGAATCCCTGAGACACGAGAAGTCAACGGAGTGTTGACTCCTTTCCTTGTCAGCGCCCTCCACACGTAACCATAGGCTAGGGCTTAAATACCAGTGCCTCTCGCAACTCACAGCTTTGTGAGTTTGTGGGTCGAACTCTCATGCCCTCCTATTACGAACTCTCGAGATGAAATAAGTCAAGGTCAGTTTGACTCTTCCCTTGACGCTTTTCATTATTCACAACCTCGCAGGTTGAAGCGTCAAGCCTTCACGCTCTTATCGTGCGAATCCCCGGGATGCGAGAAATCAATAGAGCGTTGACTCCTTTCCTCCTGGCAATGCATGTATACCTATCTATCATGTGGGCCCCACCTTATGTCTCTGCCATGTGTCCACACGAGCCTCCGCTCTCGGCACTTCATGACTTCTGATGTCGAAAGTGACCCCTCTCAACCTCCGAACCCCCAAATGTGCGATAAGTAATGGGGTTCCTGATCAAATGGTCCTCCCATTCTCTAGATCCAATGGTTATCCTCGCTCCTTGTGGTTTCGTCGCTCACGACTTGGAGCACCCAACTCTTGGGCTCTCACCCTGCGAACTTCTGAGTTCGCGAGACCCAAATCCTAGATCTCTTCGGAACTTCACCGACTCTGCGATTACTACCACCAGTCTTCCTCAGATGGACGGCTACGATTCTCTAGCGACTTCGCCACTCGCGACTTGGAGCACCCAAATCCTGGGCTATCACCTTGCGAAGCTCCAAGTTCATGAGATCCCTAGATCTCTGCCACCTGTCCTCCTCAAAATGTATGGTCTCGATCTTCTCACAACTTCGCCACTCGCAAAGTCAAAGGACTTCCCTCTCTAACCTCCGATGTCTGAATCCATGATAGAGAGCATCTCATGACACGCATTTTCTCTCAGATGAACGACTCAGATTTAATTCACCTTTTCATGATTTTTGATGTCGAGTGCCCGGACTCTCATCCTCCGGACCCCTGAACTCCGGAATGCCGAAATCTCGATATAACTCCTTCGGGACTTTCGCTTTGCTGATCTATGCGTGAGGTTTTAAACCTCATGCAACTCTCAACAGATCTAATGATTGTCGGGTTTTAGCTTAAGATCTGACAGCTTAGAATCTCCTCAGCTCTTGCGCTCCTCTTGCTGCTCCCTGGACGTGAAATATTTAATTGTCCAGATCTTCTCGGCTGATCTGACGGTAGCTATTGCTCCTCCCGAGCTTTGGCACTTTCTTCCGAGACTTGGAAGAATTTCAAATTCTCAAAGGCCTCGACCTTTGTTCATCTTCCCCGCGATCTCTTCACCTTGAGTCTCACCTGCATTCTCAAATATGCTACTCCTCCTGATCTTTTGAGACTCTGAACTCTCCCAAAGAGTCCCTTCACTTCTTCACTCCTTTCATCTATGGCTTCATGCATCGAAAGCACTACTCCTCCTGAACTTATCCTTTGAATTCTCAAGGGATTCTGTAACTTATGTGCCTTTGCAGAGTCTTTGCACACAAGTGCTACTCCTTCTGAGCTTTCCTACTCCTCATGCCTTAAGGAAATAAATCCTTCTTCCTTTCTCCTGCAGATGGAGAATTTGAATGCCCTCCTGGCTATCCCCTACTCAAGCAACCTCTTGCTGAGTGTTTTAGGGTGTTCTGCAACCCTGTGAATATCCTTTAGTGGATTCTTCCTTCAACTACATAACTCAAAGAGTTCTCTTCCTGTGCCTGTCTGCACATCTACTCAATATAGAACATCTAGCAGTTCTATCCTCTCCTGTGCACTCTATACACCTGCTCAATTCCCTCCTGGCAGAGCTCTCAGAATCCTTAGTGATTCTGACTTCAATTGAACTCACAACAGAGTTCTTCCTCTATGCACTCCTTGCACTGGCTCAATGCCCACCTGGTAGAGCTTTATAGAACTCCTCAGAGATTTTGTCTGCAACTGTGTTCCTTCTACATAGCCTTGCCTCCTGAGGTATTCAACAACCTCAAAGGTCTTCCTCTGAGCTGTTGATTTCAGCTACTGTGCCCTCTTGGTACATCTTTGTCTGACTCCACAGAGTTTAGAAGTGCATCTATGCACTGGTATCCAGAGACTGCAGTACTCTATCATGCCCTCCTGACATGAAACCACAAAGAACCTCTCAAGTCTTAAATCAAAACAACTCCCTGCAAATTTCTAGCATACATCTATAACATAAATTGAACACACACAAACATTCATTCAACACAGTAAATATGTAGGAAAAACTGTTATTTGTATTAAATGGTAAATGCCTGTTTTTACAAGGTGTTCCTGAGCATGACCTATCACAAAGTCTCAGCTCCTTCTCTTCTCTTACAACTCTCTCCAAAATGAGACTGCAATTGATCTTTTACATGAGAGGCTCTTCGAGCTCTTCCCTCTAATCTACCTATCCTATTCAATTACATTGAATGGGATGTCTAGTCCAGAATCAGATCTAGATCTCAGCCTTCAAAGCATTAAAGGCCTATCTACTCTACGCCTGTGCAAAGAACAACCTCATGGTCCAACAACCTAAACATTTAATTACATTCAAATTCAAAAATTGAAGACAAGGGTTGCGCCTCTCTTCAGCACGTGATTTGAAACTGCTGACATAGATGGATGACTGGCTGGATAACGTGGAGTGATGCTCCTGCATCATAATCCTCAGCTAAAATATTCATGAGCTCCTACTCATGAGCTTCCACTCTCATCTTTGTAAATTCTCCTGGATCCCAAAAAAATTTCTAGAGTTGTTCATCTGCTCCATCTCCCTGTTGCTGCTGCTTCTTCTACGCTACTGCTACTGCTTCTTTTCTTCCTCTTCGCTGAGATGAGCTACTCATCTTCTCTTTACTGACAGTTTCTACTGACCCTAACATCATCTCCCTGATCTCCTCGATCACTTCGTCCAGCTTCTCCAGTAGATAGCCCTGTTCATGCAGTCTCCCTAGCTGGAATATTTTTTTGCAATTGGGTAGATCACTGTGACCTCCCATGCCTTCTTCATCTTCTTCCAACTTGACCTGTTGGATGTGCATGCCCTGCACTATCACCCTTCTCTCTAGGGATTCAATCTATTCATACAGATCATCCAAGCTAATGTTGTCTGCTTCTTCCTCTTCCTCCACTTCTGCAAGCTCCAATGTTGTAGTCTTTTTAGTTTCCTGGCTGAAAATATTGAGCCATTCCTCGAAATTCTCATCATCCTCTTCTGCTTGGGAAGCCTCAGATATCTACTCCAATTCTTCTCTGACAGTCTCAGCTAGCTGTCCTACTTCTGTTGTTGTCGCCTCATTTGCAACACAGACTTTGGCCTCCTCTCGGTTATGTGGCAGGAATATCTAAATTCCTCCAATCATCAGAAGATTCCTCGGATCTTCCTTCTTTGTCAGCTTCATCTACTGATTCAAACTCACCTCTGAGTTTATGAGACCCTCAAATAGTCTCATCTATTCATCCTTGCCCAACTGGCAATATGGAATTTTTCTTCTGCTTCCTAGGTAGACTATGAGATCAACTGATCCCATCTTTATCAACACCTCAGGCTAAATTGAACTCACCTCCGAGTCCATGCCCACCTGGAAAATTGAAAACTCTCTGCTGCCCTCCTGACAGTTTGTGAGATCCCGCAATGATCTCGATCCATTGCCCTCCTGGCAGTGTGAAATTCCTCGACTGTCCTCATGACAGTCTATGAGATCCCGTAGTGATCTCAACCGTTTGCCCACCTAGCAATTGGGAACTTCTTCTCTGTCCTCCTAACAGTTCTTGAGATCTTCAGCTGATCCCATTTCCTCCTCAGCATCACTGAGATTTCTCCTAGTCTCTGGTTCACATATCTGAACCCTTTCTTCTTCTGGTCTGTTGAGTTTTTCAGCATGCCTCAACCATCCTCTTAACAACTTCTGCTATCTTATTACCATCAATTGCTTGAATGGCCATTTTACCTTCAACTTCTTCATGGTCCATTCATATACCCATCTCGACCTAGCATTTTGCTGCATCTGTAATGCAATCTTTTCTATCTCTGCCCTTATATCAACGAGCTCTTCATTTATTTCAAATCTGCTCATCAGCTCTGGGTTCTTCTTACCAGTGTATCTACGACCTTCAGTAGCCATCTTGTTGTATCTGCCTGCCCACCTGGCAAAACCTGCTACTCACCTGCAAGTAATCACCACAGAGTCTCCAACACTCTATCCTCCTTTGCCTTCTCCCTATGCTTGAAATATATAAACAGAGTTCAGGATCTGATACCATCACTGACGCAGACACTACCTCTTCCTCAATAGAGTCTCTGCGTGACCTCCCAGTCTTAAGAATTGTTCAATTTATTTCATGAGCTGAAGCGACTCTTTTGATTCCCTGCAGGAATCTCCTTCAAATCGATCCACAGGTCCTTCGGGAAGCTCCCCTGTGCAAACTTCACTAGGCGTGAGCTCCACCTTCTCCAAGCGACCACAACGCTATGAACAAGGCCCAATTCCAAAGGCGCTTGCCACAATCCTGTGATCTTGCGAGTTTGCGAGTCGAAGCTCTCGACTCCTCCTTCTCAATCCTGTGATACCCAAGATCATGAAATGGGTATAGCTCCCTTCTGTCAACACCTTCTGAGTGTGACCACCAGCTAGGCTAAGCTCTAGCACCTCTCACTACTCGCCACTTTGTGAGTTTCAACATCGAGCTCCCACGCTCTTATCTCGCGAATCCTCGAGACGCGAGAAGTCAACGGAGTGTTGACTCCTTTCCTTGTTAGCGCCCTCCACACATAACCATAGGCTAGGGATTAAATACCAATGCCTCTCGCAACTCACACCTTCGTGAGTTCATGGGTCAAACTCTCATGATGTCCTGTTGCAATCTCCTAAGATGCGATAAGTCAATGTCGGTTTGACTCCTTCATTGACGCTTTTCGCTATTCGCAACCTCATAGGTTGAAGTGTCGAGCCTTCCCGCTCTTATCCCGCGAATCGCCAAGACGTGAGAAATCAACAAAGCATTGACTCCTTTCCTCCTGGTGACGCATGTCTACCTATCTATCATGTTGGCCCCACCTTATGGCTCTACCACATGTCCAGACGAGCCTCTGCTCTCATCACTTCGCGACTTCTGATGTCGAAAATGACCCCTCTCAACCTCTGAACCCCCAAATGCACGATAAGCGATGGGGTTCCTGATCCAACGATCCTCCCTTTCTCTGGATCAAATGGTTGTCCTCACTCCTCATGGTTTCGCCACTCGCGACATAGAGCACCCGACTCTTGGGCTCTCACCCTGTGAACTTTCGAGTTTGCGAGACCCGAATCCTGGATCTCTTCGGCACTTCACTGACTCCGTGATTACTGCCACCTGTCCTCCTCAAATGGATGGCTGCGATTCTCTCATGACTTTGCCACTCGTGACTTAGATCACCCAAATCCTGGGCTCTCACCTTACGAACCTCCGAGTTCACGAGATCCCTAGATCTCTACCACTTGTCATCCTCAAAATGGACGGTCCTGATCTTCTCGCGACTTTGCCACTCGCAAATTTGAAGGACTTCCCTCTCTAACCTCCGATGTCTGAATCCTCGATAGAGAGGACCTTGCGACATGCATCCGCTCTCAGATGAATGACTCAGATTTAATTCGCCTTTTCGTGATTTTTGATGTCAAGTTCTTGGAATCTCGTCCTTCGGAACACAAACTCCCAAATGCCGAAATCCCAATATGAATCCTTCGAGACTTTTGCTTTGCTTCTCTATGCGTGAGGTTTTAAAACTTGTGCAACTCTCAATACATCCAACAACTGTCAGGTTTTAGCTTAAGATCTGACAACTCAGAATCTCCTCGGCTCTTGCGCTCCTCCTGCTACTCCCTGGATGTGAAATATTCAATGGTACAGATCTTCTTGGATGATTCGATGGTAGCTATTGCTCCTCCCGATATTTTTTTCTTTCTTCCCAGACTTGGAAGAATTTCAAATTCTCAAAGGCCTCGACCTTTGTTCATCTTCCCCGCGAGCTCTTCACCTTGAGTCTCGCTTGCGTTCTCAAAGATGCTACTACTTCTGAGTTTTAGAGACTCTGAACTCTCCCAAAGAGTCCCTTCACTTCTGCACTCCTTGCATCTATGGCTTCATGCACCGAAAGCACTACTCCTCCTCAGCTTATCCTTCGAATTCTCAAGGGATTCTACAAATTTTGCGCCTTTGCAGAGTCTTTGCACACAAGTGCTACTCCTTCTGAGATTTCTTGCTCCTTGGGCCTTAAGGAGATAAATCCTTCTTCCTTTCTCTTTTAGATGGAGAATATGAATGCCCTCCTGGCTATCCCCTGCTCAAGCAACCTCTTGCTGAGTGTTTCAGGGTGTTCCGCAACCCTGCGAAGATCCTTCAGTGGATTCTTCCTTCAACTATAGAACTCAAAGAGTTCTCTTCCTGTGTCTGTCTACACATATACTCAATGCCCACCTGACAGAGTATCTTCTTACAGAACATCCAACAGTTCCGTCCTCTCCTGTGCACCCTACGCACCTGCTCAATGCCCTCCTGGCAGAGCTCTCAGAATCCTTAGTGATTCTGACTTCAATTGAACTCACAACAGAGTTCTTCCTCTATGCACTCCTTGCACTAGCTCAATGCCCACTTGGTAGATCTTTACATAACTCCTCAGAGATTCTATCTGCAACTTTGTTCCTCCTACACAACCTTGCCTCCTGAGGTATTCAACAACCTCAAAGGTCTTCCTCTGAGCCGTTGATTTCAACTACTATGCCCTCCTGGCACATCTCTGTCTGACTTCGCAGAGTTTAGATGTGCATCTATGCACTGGTATCCAGAGACCATAGTACTCTATCATGTCCTCCTGACATGAAACCAAAAAGAACCTCTCAAGTTTGAAATCAAAACAACTCCCTGCAAATGTATAGCATACATCTATATCATAAATTGAACACACACAGACATTCATTCAACATAGGAAATATGCAGGAAAAACTGTTGTTTGTATTAAATGGCAAATGCCTATTTTTACAAGGTGTTCCTGAGCATGAACTATAACAAAGTCTCATCTCCTTCTCTTCTCTTACAACTCTCTCCAAAATGAGATCACAGTTGATCTTTTACATGAGAGGCTCTTCGAGCTCTTCCCTCCAATCTACCTACCATATTCAATTACATTGAATGGGTTGTCTAGTCCAGAATCGGATCTAGATCTCAGCCTTGAAAGTATTAAAGGCCTATCTACTCTATGCCTGTGCAAAGCACGGCCTCACAACTCAACATCCTAAACATCTAATTACATTCAAATTCAAAAATTGAAGATGAGGGTTGCGCCTCTCTTCAACACGTGATTTGAAACCGATGACATAGCTGGTTGGCTGGCTGGATGACGTGGAGATATGCTCCTGCATCACTTCCCTAGGGAATGATTGTTTGGATCATTTCCTAAGGAAATGATTGTCCTGCACCAACCTCCAAAACGAACCATTCTTCGAAACTACTCACAACTGTGAACTTCCAAAGAATCGTTGCCCGACGAGGTTGACCATTCTACTTGACCACTTCTCAGAGTGTCTCCCAAGAAGAATGATTGTCCTAGACCATTCCCCCAAACTGGCCACAAGCGGAATCGATGTCTATGGTACATCATCAATCTATCGAACCATTTTCATTATGAAAATAATTGTCTGATCTGGACCATTTTACGAACTAGAAAATGCCTGTCCATCCGAAATATCAAACCACTTTTCGAATTGGAAAGGAACTGCTCATCCTAAACCATTTTTCAAATTAAAAAATGGTTTTCCATAAATCGATAACATATCAGTGCTCCCTCCCGACCTGGGAGTAATCTCTTCTTTTTTCAATAAGGAAGTCGTATCCACGAGCCCCAACTTGTCCCTTAAGTACGAAAACTTTTCGTATTGGACAAAGGCTTTACCAAAATATATGTTATCAAGTCATCTGTGGAGATATATTGGATAACCAATTCTTTCTTCTGGAATTCATCACAAAGAATATAATTCTTGATCTCAATGTACTTCGGTCTATCATGGAACACTAGTTTTCTCTGAAGACTTGATATAACTCTAATCATTACAATATATCATTGTTAAATTCAACACTTTTGTTTCCTACTAGCTCATGACATCATGGAAAATATCAAAATGAAACACATCCAAGTATCACTTCTTCTATATTCATGAGTGTTTTCCATGGATTTGGAAATCCATCATCCTAGACTTACGAGTAACTATTTCGATACACTATCTTTGTCATAGAAAGTTTTCACCACTCTTCTATTGTATATGAGATAATTTGCATCCATTTGTTTGAATCCATACAAGGTATTCTTATATATGCATACATGGGTCTCTTTATGGTATAAGATTCTTTCTCAATTTTCTTTATTTGGGAAGAACAACCTTTTACATGTTAATTCCAATCCATGGATACTACATGAGGTATATCTGGTTTACTGAAATGAGCTTTCATCATAGTCTTCTCCCTATTTCTAGAAGAACCTTTGAATCTCACAATGCTTCCATTCATAAGTATTTTTCACATTTTCTTACATACAGTGTTCTTTATCATAACTTCCATTTATTCTGCTTGATTTCTTCTAGTGGGTTCAAACCAAGCTGTTAGTCTTGTGATTCTCGGTATAATAACTTTTCGTTATGGATTTTCTTTCTTTCTTGGAATCTTCATGTTCTTCCTCATGTTTCTCTTTAGTTCTTGGGTCCATGGAGTCTTCTATAGAATCCATGCCCTGAAGATTCCAACTTATTCCTTTCATCATAGGATGATGTATGTAGATGGAAAACCAAGGATACTTTAAGGCTTCTATTCGAAGAAGACTTCTTATGAACACATGTTGCTTATCATGTCTACTAATTTCAATGCGAACATGGATAGATAATTCATAATCCTCAATGGATCATATAATTTAGGATTATCACCCTCCTAATACTTTCTTGATGCATGAATGCATGATCTTCTTTTGGAATTTTGTAATCAACTCCCTCCATCTAAGAGAGCCCACGCTTCCGTAGGCATCCTTATTTCCTTCTGTAAGGTGTCAAAAGTATTGTTATAATTTCCACTTGATTGTTTACTTCTTTCTGTTTTGAGTTATTCTGGGTCTCTTAAGGTTTGATTATGATTTCAGATTATCTGGAAGTTGTTATTTATATAATAGATTCCACAAGAATTGTTACCAAAGATTGTCAACATACTTCATCTTTTTCATGTGTATTCTAGTCATCGTAACAACAATCCTAATATTGTTATTCTTCCATAGGTATTGTTTCACTGAACATATTTTCTTCTAAGAAATAGATATGCATGATATGTACGGGAACTATGTAAACATGGTATGTACAAGAACTATGAAGAATATTGTTACCTTGACTAGAAGAAGAAGTTTGTTTTATACTACTTGACTTTCTTTGAGGGTTCCCTTTCTTCGATAACTAATGCTTCGTCTGTTTCCTTCCTTTTATTTAACTTGGGACAATGGTTCCTGTAGTGACCATATTTTATATAGTTGAATTGTTGTATTTTTGAGATATCCTTTTCTTGATTTGGTTTCTTCGTTGAGCCAAACTTCCTCTTGTTCCTTAAATTGTTGAACTTTGTTGTGAATGCTTGATCATCATATTTCTTTTGATATTTTTCTTTTGCGTTAATCCTTGAATCTTCCTGTGCATAGAAAGTCCAAAGTTCTTCAAATGTGGGATACTCCTTTCTTGTGTTCATGCTTGTGGAAAATGCATCACATGTCTTGGGAAGGCCATAGAGTATTATATTTACCAGTTCCTTTTCTGAAACGTTTTCTTCAATAGCTTGTAGTTGATATCTTAACTAATACATTCTTACAAAGTATGATTTTATGTTGTCATCATCATTCATTTTCATGTCACACAGCTCATTCTTCAGACTCGTTACTTGTCCAATGTTTTTAACTAAGAAGACTTTAGTTAGGGCATCACACATCTTCTTAGATAAATCAAGATGAGAGATGTAGGGTATCCAGTGGTCTTTTACAGAGTCCACTATGATACTCATAGCATTGATTTCATTGTCCTTGAACTTCTCCATAACTGCAACATTCAGAGGTTCCTTCTCTTTTCCTTCTTCAAACTGTGGTTCCATGATCTTTCCTTTCATGATATACAACACTTTATTCTTGGAAAGGATGAGGTCAATCCTTATCTTCCATGCTCTGAAGTTAGAATCCCCTTCTAAATTTTTTTCTAACTTCATAGAGTAAGTCATGACTGCTTTGACTTGGTCAACCTTTGAATTTGACCAAAAACTCAAACTTGACATCTTGACTTGCTGAGAGTATCAAAAGGTGCACTAGGCTACGGTGCACTAGAATATCTAGGAATTTGGTCAAGATCTTCACTTAAGGTGCCTTAATAAGAGGTTTAGGGTTTCGTTGCTGCAAGAAAACTTTGACTGCAACTACAATTGTAACTGAGAAAATTCTCCCAATCTATCTTCCAATAGTTAGACTATTTGAATATAGTGTGGGCCCATAAACTGTTAGAAAAATAAGTGTGCTCATTTTCCCATAGATAATATAGCAATATTGTCATCCAACCATAGGCCAAAGCCACCCTCAAGCACCTTAACATTGACAAAGAACAATTCTAGAAGCAAACCCTAGGCATAATAACCAATCAAGGCAACATATGACTCTCTAGAGCTAGCATACCAAGAAGAAAGTCCAAACCATAACCAAGAGAGAGTCCAAGCCAAAAACCAAAAATACAAGTTGCAGTACCTATAGGTGCAACTACTCTCTAGACTTTTGCATAGCTAAATTTCTGCAGTTGTGAGTGAGAGTGTGCTAAATGAGCTCTAGCGCTCTCTATTTATACTACTCCTTCTTAGTTTTCTGGGCTGACTTCTCTTCCTGGGGGATAAAACTCAATATTAAATTAATATCTTTAGTCGACTTGCCTTCTAGGGTTACTGTTCAAGGATTTAGGGTTTCTCTTACTTCCCAAAATGTTCTAGTCTTTTCAAGGTTACACATAGAGGTTAATACCTCCCACAACTACCATAATATCAACAAACCAATCTTTTGAAAATTTTCCATATATGAACCCTGGAGCCAATCTGCAATTCTATCATGATATGGATCACAGAAGCATGGGTGAATGTAAATGAGATCATAAAACTTTTCAAGATTATGGGGACCTTACATAACCATTGACCAAGACCGAAGTGCATCATTCTCATGACAATCTTATATTTTTTCATGATTTCTTCGCATAAAGAATATAAAAGGAACGTGTTACAATTAACTCTTTCATATTTATTCATAGATAAGGTGAAGATAGCCTTACTATTCCGCAGAAACTGTTAAAGATATGAATACTCCAAGCAATCTGCGATGATATCATAATATATGCAATTACCAACATGAGATTGTTCGAAGTAATTCACAGTCGACAAATATTCCTGATGAGAATAATGTACATGGAAATAATCTTGTAAACGGATTTTGATGTTATTGGTACGATCAAGATAGCGAGAACCTATCGTGATTTTTGATTGAAAAAAAAAGTGTCCCATTCTCTTGAAACTTTTCATTGATATCGAATACTTCAGGATTAACTATTTGAGGTGAACCAAATGAAACAACCAATGTTTTTGAACAAACATTACTGGTAATAGTATTTTGTTGATTATACTTTTCAAACTCAAATAATTGATTATGATGAAATATGAGATGAGTCAGCAGAAGATGCAATTTGAGACCCTTTTACATCATTTCCTATTTTACCCACGGATAATTGATGAGAATAAGAATTAATATCTTTATAGGAAGAATTATTCTCCTCTTTATCTTCTATTCGATAATCTCCATTAATTTGTACATGACTATATAATGTTGAATTCTCTCCAATGTAATCTGGAACACACAATTTCACAACATAAGGATAAAAAATATCAGTGTAGAAGGAATGATATGTAGAAGAATTGAGAATCCCAAATGTTTCTCTTGAAATGATTGCCATTTAGGTTTTGACTAGTATATTTGTTTCCTCTCCTTGTGTGAACTGATCAACCCCTATTGTATGCTCTTTTAAAGAGTATGAGATAGTTTCCAAGAGAAAATTTGGTTCGTTGTGGAAGGGAAAGTGTGAGAGAAAATCACTAGAGTAACATGGTTGATTAATAGTATGACTAATGATGTCATCTCCCTTTAATTGATATTGAACTTGTTCAAATGAATTAGGAAATTTACTGATAATGTAATCACAAATATCAGATTCAATTTCCTTCTCTTTTGAAATAGTTGTAGTGTCTTGGATAGCATGACCATTGTATTTATTTAAAGTTTCTTTATCATTATAAGAAGACATTGAAGCATCATCAAGAGGGACAATTGAATCTTTCAAGATGTCATGTTCCTCATGATCTAACAAAATAGAAGAAGTTGGCAAACAATGTTGTGTTTCTACAACTATTGAGTTTTCAAGATTATCACGAAAGTTTAAACCAACCTATGAATACATATTAATTCCTAATTCAGATTGGTTAACACTGAATTGATCTTGTTCGTCTAAGAGAGAAATGAGATATTGAAACCATTCATCAATAAGAGGAATTTATTTCAAAGGGAATCTAGTACAAAAATGTATGAGCCTAATCACAAAATCTTCTAATGATTCATCATTTTCTTTCCTAACACAATTCAATTCCTCACCTAATTTATCATAATTAGAATTGTTAAAATCACATAAAAACCCAGTTCCAAACTTAAACCAGAAATGAATTGAATTATCCAAAAAAGATTCAAACCAACATTTAACCCAACCTTGAAAGGTGAGAGCGAACAATCTCCATACAACATTAGAATCAATGATATTCTGTTTTCAACATTTATAAAAAAAATTACAAAGATAATCTTCTTCGTATGTTCTCCCTTCTTCGTCAAATGTAAGTTATCACAAGAGATAAAGTGTCTTATTGGGAATGTTAACATATGGGAGATTAAAAACACGTTCCCATACAGGAATTTGGAGGCATTGTTGTAATGTAACAATAAAGAATTCGGATATGAGTTAGCTTGTCATCTAACTAGCCCTTAGGCATGTGGCTGACATCACTGAAGAATAGATAATGAATAAAAAATAACTATGGGCAAAGAACGAAATGATTGAGACAAATAATTTGAAACTAAATCATTCAATCATTTAATTTTACCTGTCTCTCCTTCTATCTCCATTTGTTGATGGGAATATGTGAACACTCATCAACTGGAATGGAGAGTTGGGTCCAAGGTTGTCTAAATAACCTAATTCATTTGAAGTAACTCACCCTGATGGGTTTAATGACTTTTTTATCCCATAAGGGGATCTAATATAAGCTATAAAAGAAAAATAACTAACTATTCATTAACAAAGACCTACTATATACATTTATTGTTCACACATTTTATATACAAAATATACAAAATAAACAGGTACAAGATTTGCAAGAAACCTTGTAAAACTAAGATTGTAGGAAAGAACCAAATCTTAGGAAATTTTTTTATTTAAATAAAACAATTGGTAGTCTACAAATATCTCTGAAATTAAAATTAAAAGAGAATGAATGTAAATAATAAAAATCTTCAGTTTACATGAGCAAAGCATCTAAACTTATAAATGATGATTTACATTCACGAGATGAAGAAAACAAACTAAAATAAAATAACTTTACTAACCTATGAATCTCGTAATTATCCTTTAGATATTCCTATTCAATCTTTTTACCAAATATTGGATACATGTAAATCATAAAATAAAAAACGTATAAATTACTACAAATATTCTAAGACTGGCTACATAATCATAGATTCTGTAGCTATTCTAAACAAAGAAAATTAAATATAAATCCAAACAAATAACCTCAACTAGATCAAATGTTGAATGCCATACACAGATGCAAGAAAATCCAATGGTTCGCTAGATATGTCACTCTAATCTCAAAATAGAGATCAATCCCTATTCAACCTGAATTTTAACAAATGATGAAAATGGGCAAGTGGGTGGCTTCGTTCGCATACTCATCATCCATATAATAATCGAAATGATGACTCATGTAATGAGTGCTTTAATTAGAATTCTAATAATGACTTATCACTTCAAAAATTGTTTAGTTAAATTGACCATATTTTAAGCTATCGACCTTTAGATTGCGTTATAATAAAGCTTTCTAGAATGATTTCCAAGACAACATAGCAAATTGATTTTTACCTTTAAAAGACCATAACAGTGAAAGGTTAAATCAAAGTGACCTCTAGGAGAGGAATTATAGGCTTACCTTAATGACGATCTCAGAGCACCGGAGGATCTTCTTCATGGGGAAATCTATGGAAGAACCATTTTCTTTATCTAACATAAACCCTCATTTTTATGGACTAGGATACATCATAAGGTTGTGGTCCCAAAATAATTTCATAAGGATCGGTGAAATCATGAAGATGGGTTACACTTTTGTTTGTTTTATGAGAAAAAAAACTGTATTTTCACAAGTTATTCAATTTCCGGCATACAAAAGTATTTTTTTTATTTAAAATTTCACTTTACAGTAAAAACAAAACTTGTGAAGAATTGTGTTAGCTTTCCAATGACTACTTTTCAATTTTTTTTTATCATGATTCGATATGTCAATTTGACAATTGTTTAATAGCA
Organism: Picea glauca; assembly: GCA_000966675.3. Classification (NCBI taxonomy): domain Eukaryota; kingdom Viridiplantae; phylum Streptophyta; class Pinopsida; order Pinales; family Pinaceae; genus Picea; species Picea glauca. The sequence goes on from JZKD02S1677473.1 coordinate 1,660,191, forward strand.
TGTTCCTTAAACATGAAATGAATGATAATGAGTTACGTATTTCTAAAACAATGTATCTATTATTAAACTTATGTTTTTAATAAACGGAATATACTGCAACAATCTACAGAGACTCTATTTTATTATGACTATAATTTTGAATCTAACGGATGAATATTATAATTTATAGAATTTGTTTAAGTTGACCAAGCTGAAAACGTTGAAGATTTTAAAAAATGTTTTTCTACATGTTCTATATATGTTATTTTTTACTTAAAACTAAAATCTAAATACACCCTTTTGGAAAGAACAGTTTAAGGATTCTGAATATATTACAAACTTTTCACTGCATATTTTTAGAGATACCAATATTTCATTTCAACGAATCATAATATCTGCTGAAAATATTATGTAGTGATTTTTTTAAAAAATTAAACAAAATTAGATAAAAATAAAGAAAATGAAAACAAATTATATGAATTGAAAGCAGATTCAATTTTGGAAATGCTGGTGTCATTTTCGAAACCAAATTCTCAGTATTTGCAGGAGTCTGCAACCTCCGAAGTTCAATTAAGCTTGGGGAAATTCTCTGGTTTTAGTTTATAGTCCAAATTTCCTTTTTTCGGCTGAACTAATATTTTGGCCGAAAGACTAAAATCTAATGGAAACCGTCAAAACTGGACGGTTTCCAAGGTTTTTGGCCGAAAGACTATCGAACGAATTTCGTCTGTCGGAAAAAAAAAAGAAAGAAATGACACGTCGTATCGTTTCCTTTTGCGCCAAATTGTATAAATAGGTTTCCGTCCGAATACATTTAACACAATTCATCAGATGGACAAACATATATAAGATCAAGGATACGGATTTCAAGGCATTTCTATTACTGATTGCAGTTGTATTCTTTTCTTTCTTTATTTCTTCCCTCCATTTCATAGGCTTAATCGGAGGATCGGTATCGATACATGGTGGTTTTCTGGAGAACTTAATCAAAGTTTCAAATCATCTTTTTGGTTTTTTTTTAATAAGGTAATTGATGTTTGTTCAAGTTTTTATTGGAATAACAATTTTTATGTTGAAAGATAAATGTTGAGCATTTTTTCAAGTTGAATCCTTTGTTGAAGATATCTTTTATAGATAACTATAAAACTCATGGGAAACAAAAGTTTGCGCAAGATAAAATATGATCGCACTCGAGATGATACTCGCCAAATCGAACAAAGGAAAGAGATTTATTAGAGAAAGAAACAAGAACGTGCAAATATTGAAGAAATAAACGATGATAATGTCAATAGAGATTTTCGACAAGAAGAAGTTCAACTAGGTATGCATGCACATATGATGATCGAGCACACGACACACATTGGGACTGTATTNAGAAAGTACAAAATTCAAAGTATAGAATTCAAATTTAAAATATTGTAAATAATATAATTGATTGTAATTACAATTTGATGTTTTTCAAAAAACATAAATACATTTGTCTCATAATGTCGAAGAAAACGTTGAAACTGAAATTGAAGCAGAAGACTTTGAAACCAAAATTGAATGAGAAGATGAATCACCTATATGTATGTACATAAATTTAGATTAATACAAGATGAACACTCAAGTATATATAACTTAGTGAATTTGTGTCTGGGTTATGTTTTTTAATATAAAATTTAAATTTAAATATGCAGCAGAATCTATCAACTTTTATAATGAAATATTAGAAAATGTTGATATTGACAAATTTGGGAAGAAAAAAGCTAAGCATTATATAAGACATCGAACTAAGAATATGTATAATACTTTTTTCAAAGATGAATCAGTAACAGTACAGGCTCAACTTTTACTTTGTCTGTTGAAGTCAAGAAAGTTAAAAGAAGCTACATCATTATTGGGTATTCAAAAGTCAACAAAGGATTCAAAGGTGCAACATAATGTATTTAACAATATAACTAGTGTATTAAAAGCTTTTGGAAAATCTCGAAAAGAAGATGTCTGTGTTGTATGTAAAACGTTACAAACAACAATTGTTTCAGGTAGCAATATAAAAGATCGTTTGACACTACACATGGCAAAAATGGTGGGAACGCCAAGAAAAGCGCAAAGAAGAGCGCAAAGAAGTTAAAATTTCCATCAATACATTTATGCAACAAAAACCATGGTTTGTTAGACCCATCACTGTCCGTGACACGTGTTGTTGTCGTTATCATGCGGATTTTGAGTTGTATTACGAAACTTTTTTGGATTTTGGTAAAACTTTATGGCCAGGTTCACCTCCACCTTCCACATTCTATGTTTTTATATCTGAAATTCTATGTGAAGGAGAAGATGATGATTTATTTTACAAAAGAAAAATGTGTTGGTGGAAAGAAATGTGATCATTGTGGAAATCTAAGTTTGTTTCATTCAAAGTATCATATTGATATGAATGATCAATCATTTTCTAATATAAGAGTGAATTGGAAGAGACATGAATATATGAGCAGCACGACTCCACATTCTTCAAATGTTATTTCCAAGAGGATTGATTTGAAGGTAGATAAAATCTGCTTGATAGAGTTTTTGAAGAAGTTTGAGGAAGAAATCTATAAATACACCAAGAATTCACATAGAGCTCGATGGCATGATCTACAATTCAAACAATCCTGTGAAGTGTTTCCACCAGGGAGAATTTTGTTTGTAGTTGATTTTGCAGATAATTACACATTCACTACACAAAAAGAAATATAGAGTGAATATTATCATTCTGATCAAGTCACCATATTTGTCCATGTTCTATATAGACATGCTCAATGGAGTCTTCCAAACATAGAAAGCACCAATGACAATCGACATGTTATTAAAGAATATCACTTTTATATAAGTGATGATTGAACACACGACACACATTATGTACAACATTGTTTTGATAAATTTTATGATTCATTGAAAGAATGCAAAATCATATTTGATTGACATTGGATATGGTCCGATGGGTGTGTGTGTCAGTTAAAATCTGCATGATCATTCTATTGGTTATGCCATCTTCATAAAAAATTAAACATTACACATTGTTGATTTTTTTTTGAGACTGGTCATGGAAAAGGAGAGCACGACGGTACATGGGCATGTATAAAACGAGCACTTTGAAGGTATCAGCTGAACCCTCATGCCGATCGATTTGAATCTGCTGAACAAGTTGTTGAATGGTGCAACATGGTGCTAAGCCATGAATATAATCCGTCAAGGGATGTGCGCAGGTGTGTCTATATATAAATGTTATATGTATGTACATAGGATATATAAATTTGAACGTGTTCAAATTTATATTCAATCTTCAATCATTTTCTTGAGAGATTTCAAGTTAACAAGTTCTTGTCTTGTGCAGGTATTTTTGGCGTGTTGGAATCGAAGATGTAAATAGATCAATCTCATATGACACTAGTACAATAACTGGGACAAGAAAAATACATTCAGTTAAAACAACATGTTTTTAAAATGGGTTTGCATTTGATAGACGAAATGACTCTTGTTTTTGTTTAGTGTGCATAGACGACTCAAAATCCATAGATATTTGTGAGAACGAAAATGCAGGATATGTTAAATCTTGGAGACATACTGAACTTAATGTAAAAGGGAAACTTCCACTTGCAAACTCATAGGAGATGGAATCAAATGAAACTATAGTGTCAGTTGATGGCGATAGAGTTTCTGATCTTGTTAGAGAAGGTAAATTTTTTATGTTTAAATGTTTTCAAATAACTTGTAGATACATACTTGTGTGATAATCTAACATGAAATAATTGTTGTTCAATATATCCAATTATTTGCAGGAGATGTTTTTGCCATGGTTACACCTGTATGCAACACTGAAAATGTGAAATATTATTTGATGTGATGCACAGAACAAAATATGAGGCTATTAGAAGATTTTGATGATAACGGTTTTATATATGAAAGAGGATCCATTGTATTGAAAGGATATTTTTTTCA